>QGOB01000596.1:3017-18307 GCA_003313055.1 Termitomyces sp. MG145 | reverse complement strand
GGGGGGGCGGCACTCAGATGCTCTTGTGGCGCGTAGTTACTCGTTGATAGTACCGTGCAGCATGAGTGCCAAGCACTCCGTGCACGTAATAAATGGATATATATAAAGATCATGAGTGGGTTGCCACCCCAGTGCAATAATTTTTGCTGTCGTGAGATGCTAGAGTCGTATCTATATAACTATTGGGATTATGATTTAACAACTATTAGGGTGGTTGGTACTATGGTGGTGGTGGAAATGGTGGAAATGGCAGTGCAAGGTGGGAATGGTGGTGTAATGCAGTGTGTTATCGTTTCTACTATCTTATAATTCACACAAGCACAAGTCGGACCAGTTATTGGATTCTGCTGTGCAATAGTGATGGTGTGGAGACAAGAGTTGTCTTACAAATATGTACAGATAGCTCTTTAAGGGGTGCATTCCAGAGAACACAGCCAAAGCAAGACTGCTGATAGTAATATTATATATATATATGGCTCAAAAAACTGCCCCAATGTTTGGCCTTTTTGGAAAGATTCACATGGTGTTGCAACAATTACCTAAGCAAAAAATTGTAGAAAATCACATGACATACAACTGCATCCTGGCTTCATAATGATGTATAGATCATGTGATTTGGACAAGAACTCGCTTATTAATAAATCAAACAAAATATTCAATCATTGAGGCAGTTTTTTGACCCACTCTAATTTACTCTAATTTTTCATATCTAGTACTTGGTATGGCCTCCATTTGCCTTTAATTCGTCCTTGAATGAGTGGGCAAATTTGAGTGAGGAAAATGAATATTTGAGTGGGTTGAATGAATAGGTGTTGTTTCAGGTCTGCATGATGATGTGTGAGAAATGAGTTTATTTCTGAGTCCAGTGAGTTCTTGAGCCGACCTCCCAAGAGAGAGAGGCCAAAACTCAAGCTAACTACGAGGGACTAGTGAGTACAAGTAGGAATTTGTAAGTAGATCAAATGTAATGAAGTAGGGATGGTGGGTGGGGATGCAAATGCGCGCAGTGCAAGATCTAATCTGACAAGAACTGCGAGCTGTGAGTGCAGTGTGAGATGACTAAGTAAGTTCTATGGGTTCTAGGTGAAGTGAATAGTAACGTACCTGCGAGCACAGTGTGAGACGACGGGTTCATCTTGCCAGTTTATATTAGGTGTGGAACAATGGAGTAAGTAGGTCAAAGAGAGAGATATGATAAGATGTGATATGTGAAGAGTAAGGGTCACCAGCCTACATTTAGATGTGGAACAATGGCAGTGAGTAAGGGTCAAGGAGAATAGATGAGATAGGGCATGATATGTGAAGAGTGAAGTAGATAAGATTGGGCATACAAATTAACCCCGGGCAACCACACTCTACACTTGCCCAATCCATTATAACTGCTTTGATCCTTCTAGGCATGCTCTCTATGAGGCTTTGACATACCTCTGGTAGTATTTCATTCCACTCCTTGACTACTCTCTCCCACAACTCATGCACTCCTTTAGGGGGTACCTCATACTCCAAAAGTTTGTGCTTGATGTAAACCCAGAGGTGTTCAATAGGATTGAGGTCAGAGGATTGGGCAGGCCAGGATATCACAATGATGTTGTTATCAGAAAACCAGGTTGTTGCCTGTTTGGAGGTGTGTTTTGGGTGGTTGTCTTGCTGAAAATATTGTCCTTCCTCCTCCATTTCCGACTTCTCAAAGCTTTCCACCACTCCCTCATCTAAAATCTCACAATACTGTGCAGCATCCATCTTCCCCTGAACTTCAATGAGCTTCCCTACTCCATTCCAACCCATGCAGCCCCATACCATTAAATTGTGGTGTAATGATGTGGTCAGATAGTGGAATTTTCCACACATATACTTTCCCATCTGATCCAATCCAATTGATCTTTGTCTCATCACTCCACAAAACTCTTTTCCAATCCTCCACTGTCCAGTTTTCATGATACTGAGCAAACTTGAGCTGGTTTGCACAATGAGCAGCCTTGAGCATGGGAACTTTCTTCTTTGTTGATGAGCAAAAACCTGCCTCCTTCAATGCATTCCTGACTGTCTGAGGATTGACAGGACTGGAGATGACAGAATTAATGAACTGTGTAGCTTGAACAGCATTATCCAGCTTTCCAGTAGTAATTTGACAAATAATAGACTGTTTGTCATGTGCTGTAAGCTTGGAAGGACAACCTCCAAGATGATTTTCTTTGTTGCTCTCCAGTTCTTTGCTGATCCTCCCCACAGTGCCCTTTCCTAGGCCAGTTTTTGCTTGGATTTGAAAATACTCCTCATTAAGGAGAGAAGCAACAGAAGAGTGATTGGCAGCAGAAACAGGTCGCATGATAGTGGTAGAGTGTCAAGAAGGTGATTGATTGAAGTTGAACATGTCAAATTAGTACAAACAAGGTCACATGACATTGTTTATACTTCCCACAAGGTGTTTCCATCTTCCACTGCTGAAATATTGAGAAAATATGAAAATTAAAGTGAGTCAAAAAACTGCCCCAATGATTGAATATTTTGTTTGATTTATTAATAAGCGAGTTCTTGTCCAAATCACATGATCTATACATCATTATGAAGCCAGGATGCAGTTGTATGTCATGTGATTTTCTACGATTTTTTGCTTAGGTAATTGTTGCACACCATGTGAATCTTTCCAAAAAGGCAATATTGGGACAGTATTTTTGAGCCAGTGTAGTCCAAGTACAGAAGCTCCATTACTGACCAACAAATTAAAGACATTTAGACCAAAGTTTCTTACTGTCCCTAAGATATAACAGATTCATTATGGCATTAACACATTTTGGTTACTGACTGACACATCAGACTGCAGACTTTACTAATATTGTGAGTTAGGAAGTAAAGCATCTACTGATATTCTTGTAAGGGACCAGTCTCTGTATAGTTTCCAACTTTATATTGGGCTTAGGCATCTCTCTAGCCTATCTGACTAATTGCCTGGCCATCCCTGCACCCTTCCATCTCCATTAGTTGCTGATTGCAAACATCATGCTTGGCACTTAGTCAGCATGTATCATTGTCAGTCATCCTCCTTTACATGCATGCCAGAGCCTGCTTATTATGTTAGCATTAGTCATAGAATATCTTCTCTATGTAAGATGGCTTTTTTATAATGGGGCAACCAAAAGTTAGAAACAGCATTCTGACTAAGATTACATAAAATTAGTCAGCCAGATCATGTAATGTCTGGTTGTATTCATAGAGTAGCCTCAAAACCTTTATTTCAAAAAACTGTGTATAGTAGACAACTATATAATGTTTATCCTATCAGTTGGCACTATTTGCAAGGTGTTAGACTGCCTATCAATGTAGATCAGGCCAAACACAATTTAGTGGACACTGTTTTTCATACCTCATGTGTTTCTTAACCCAACATGACTAAATTTCCTATAGTCCCAAGGCTGTAGAAAGAAGGTCACACAAAGAATGGATGTATACATTCATTGACACACATTGATGGCAGCTTATTAGTGACCCTTGAACCACCTTGAGCAATTAATATACATCATGTAATTGATTTATATTCATTTTGGGCTATAAAATGCTGAGACATTGATACAGTTGAGGTTTGGGAGTGAGCTCGTAATAAGCTATGTTGATGTGTCTACCTGATGCTTAGCTGCTGTGCAAGAAACAACCAACAAAAGCAGCTAGAGTATTAGCAAGCCAAGGACTTAGTAGTAGGAGAGGTCTTCAAGAGAAAAAGTCCCAGAAACCTGTTAAAGAGGTAATAAAGGTAACAATAGTGTTGGGTGGTAAGGGCTGTGGTGTCATGACCCCACCAATTCTAGACCCATGCTGTCCCGACCCCAGCACACACTCCCTCACCTCCCAAGCACCCTTTGACTCCTCCACCTGCACCAGCAACACCCTCAGCCATCAACACTCTCAGCCATCAACACCCTTAGCCATCAACACCCTTGGCCATCAACACCCTTGGCCATCAACACCCTTGGCCATCAACACCCTTGATCATTCCTAGACAAACCCATGGCCATCACCAAGCCCTGGCATCCCAGCTGCCACGTCACCCAGAGGCTTCCACATCAATGGACATTACCAGGCCTCAGCATCTCAACCACTGATGCGCTGACTTGCTGCCTAGCTGCCATGCAGGAAACAACCAACAAGACCAGCCAGATAGGGTAGCTAGCAAGTAGTAGCATTACATGTGTGAGAGGAGTCAAGCAAAGTCCCAAAAACCCATTTAGCAAAGCCTAGGAAGGATTGTACCTCCCTGATGTTCCGGAGGGGTGGCCAGTCAAGGATGGCCTGGATCTTGACCGGGTCCATGTGCACTCTGTCCCGGGAGACTATCACACCCAGATACTCTACCTCCATGACATGAAAGGCACATTTCTCCAGTTTGGCATGGAGGTGGTATCTTCAGAGGCATTCCAGGACTTGGCACATGTGCTCCCAGTGGTCGTCGAGGGAGTTGAAGTAGATGAGGATATTGTCGAGGTACACAATCACGAAGACATTGCTCATGTTGTGGAAGATGTTGTTCATGAAGTATTGGAAGGTAGCGGGGGAGTTGGTCATTTCAAAGGGCATGACGAGGTACTTGAAGAGTCTGTAGTGGGTGTGGAAGGCGGTCTTCCATTTGTGTCCTGGAGCTATGTGCATGTTGTTGTAACCTGACCAGAGGTCTATTTTGGTATAGATTTTGGCACTGCGGAGATGGTCGACCAGATCTCTGATGAGGGGGAGGGGATACGAATTCTTTTTGGTAACTTTGTTGAGTCCCTGGTAGTCAATGCAGAGTCAGAGGAAGCCGTCCTTCTTTTTTGCGAATAGTACGGGCACTCCAGCAGCGAAGTTCAAGGGTCAGATGAATCCCTTGCCAAGCATCTCATCGAGGTAGTCCTTGAGGGTGTGGAGCTCCACTTTGGACATATTGTAGACCTTGCCGAATAGGGGGGAGGTACCCTCTTCGAGGTCGATTGTATGATCATATGATCGGTGGGGGGGGGAGTTCCTTGGCACTACCTTCGGAGAAGACATTAGTGAACTCGTAGTACTCAGGGGGGACTACTTTGCGTAAGATTTGTTCCTCTGTTTTGGGTTCGGTGGGGGTGTCCTCAGCATGGAGGTGCTCTTCAGGGAGGACTGGGGATATATGGAGTTGGAAAGTGGGGGTGCCATCCCGTAGGATGCGCGCAAAGGGTTCTGGGCCTATAATTTTGATGTTGATACGTCGGTCTCGAACCTGAGACTGACAAAAGGTACCTAAGCAACCCAGAAATAAATATAACAAACGCTGAAAACTGTAAGCAAAATGTATCGAAAACTGTAGATACAGGGAACGTACCGATTCACCAAGAAATAAAGCCCATAAACGCGCTGCAACCTCAAACGAAGTAACAAAAGGGGAGGTTGTCGAAGAAAAAGGAAAGGAACTCGGCATCATTGATGTGGTGATGGTGCGAGTGATCGGATTCAGACATAATGTCAAACGAACCAACCGACAAAGCACCACCCAGCCAAAAGAGTTCCTGAGCCTCACCAAAGTCCTCCGCAAGCCTACACCAAAATCTGAATATGCGAGCGACCCAACCGAAAGACAGTGGAAGGGGAGATTGGGGAAGAACCGAGCCCGTGGTCAGTGGCTGTGTTGATCCAATCATGGAGCTCAGCTTCCTCAAGCACCCAGCGGGAAGTCCCGCTGGCCACTCAATCACGGTCGCCCATGAAACCATGCTGCGTCGTCGTCGAGCCAACCCTTACCAATGATGCGCTGACTTGCCGCCTAGCTGCCGTGCAGGAAACAACCAACAAGACCAGCTAGATAGGGATAGCTAGCAAGCAGTAGCGTTACGTGTGTATGTGAGAGGAGTCTAGCAAAGTCCCAGAAACTCGGTACGGAGATGAGAGGTCGGAGTCGGTAAGGAAGTGTGAGAGAGCGGTAAGAAATAATGGTGCGGCTGCTAGTGTCTGCGCCGAACCGTCGCTAAGGAAGAAATCTGTCAAAGACCCAAAAAGGTCATTAAGGAATAGTGGGAGAGTTAACGGAAATATACGAGCCGCTAGCCGTAAGCGCTAGCGTTTAACAAGGGCGAAACTAGGGCACCCGTATGGTGCTTAACGAAAGCGGAGCGAGGGTGCCTGTATGGCGCTTAACAAAGGCGACGAGGAGCGAAGTAGACTGGACTGGGTAATCCCAAATCAGTTGTTAATGAAGCAAGAGTGTGAACGAGATCTTAAGCGTAGTCTGAAGTGGGGACTGGACTCTGGTATGATTTGATGGTTTGTAGCTACTGACAGGGCAGTATTTATAGGTAAGTAAGACGGTAGATAAAAGGGGAAACCGGTAATAGGTAGTAAGCGTAGTGGTTGCATGTGATAATGTAATAATGCATGTCAGGAGTAAGGCGATAAAAGGGGAAACCGGTAATAGACAGTAAGCGTAGCGGATGCATGTGATAATGCATGTCAGGGGCCATAGAGAGAGGGGCCTGGACTGTCGCAAGGTTGGCTGGGTCGTTAAGGGAAATGTCGGTAATAGTCGGTGTCGTTAGCGGTCGGTCGGTAGCGGTCACATGCCGAGGTCACGTGCTTGGTTCGACTTGTCAGTGTCGGGCAGCCAGCGCTGACCGGGGCGTATCATCTCCCCTTGACTGAAAAACTGACTGTCCCCAGTCAAAGGAAAATCCTTGAAGTCTCATGATTGTTAAGCGTGGTCCGTGCGGGGGGTCCTGGTCCGTGCGCCATACCGGAAAATCATAAATAAATACCAGCGACTCTTTGGACTTCATTGTTTCAGCACTACTATGTCGACTCCCGCATTCTTTGGCTACGCGGCTTCTTTTGTGTGCCTGGTGACGGTGCAGGACTTCTTGGAAAAAGCGCTGAAGGTCCTATCGATGGGGCGCGCGCTGCTCGCAACCAACCCTCAGGCGGCAGCTATGTCAATTTTGTCAACGTACTTGCACTGGTTTGAGTCGGCGGGCAGCAGCGGGATCACGTGGACGGAGCAGGAGGCGGTAGGGGAGGAGTGCCGGGCGCTATACGCCCAGTACAAGGGAGAGGCCTGGATGAGGCCGTTCGACCAGCACTTTGTAAGTCTTTTTCACTTGTTAACGTCTTGTCCAGTATGCTAACACTTGCGTTAAGGGTGAGCAGCTGGCGGGCAAGATGGAGGTGGAGGATGTGACCGCAGCGCCTATGATGGTAAGTGCTAACGATGCCGCTACTGACTTAGCGGCGTCGTTAAGGGTACTTTCTAGTTATTCGAGGAACTGCCTTTTGATGACCAATTTTTCTTCCAGCACCCCATCAAGGATCCTATGGCATCGGCTGCTACAAGGATGAGGGAGGGCCGTGGCGAGGGATCGAGTAGGCAGGGTGGAGCTGCCGGTAACGCTGGAGCGGAGCCGCCGGCATTACCGCAGACTCCAAGGACTCCCAGGCCAACAACGAAGACGAGGACGATGACAATTCCAAAGGTAGACTTTCCAAATTAACTACCGTGGCCGGTAAGATATTAATGACGACCGTTAGCAGGGGACGCTGAAGGGCAAGGAGCGGGCCGAGAAGGACGAGGAGGACAAAGGGAGCGACGAGGAGGTAGCAGTTCCCATGTCGTTCAACGACCGGGAGCTGAGGAGATTGCTGCGTGGGTGCTTGCCCTTGTCAGTTCTCGACATGGGTGCAGGCGCAGGGGAATTGGTCGGGCAAAGGAAGGAGAGGAAGCTGGTGGCCCCTGCAGCGAGAGCAGTGTTTTGGGAGCGAGTCGGGGCGGTAAGTCTTGCTCTTGTCGTCTCTTAGCGGCTACGGCTAACGGTTTTTGTGGTAGTGCGACGGTTGCTGGGCCTTGAATGACCCCGAAGGTTGCTGGTACCCGACCGGTAACCTGCTGTGTTACTGCTGCAACGAGGTCAGCAAAGGTTGTTCGGTGCGGGGGAAGTCGCTACGGGGTCGCCGCGGGGGTCACAAAGGGAAGAAGGCAGAGGGGGCCACTTTGGTATGAGCAGCGAGGAAGTATCTGGAGGGGCAGCGGGAGCTCGACGCGGCTGGCAAGGCCATTGCGGTAAAGAAGGTGACGCTGAGTTTGCCGACGCGTCAGGGGGGGGCCGGTGACGGGGAGGGCGATGAAAAGGGGAAAAGGCCGGTAAGGAGCCGGTCAGTGGTGGAATCAAGCGACAAGGAGATACCAACGCCGTCGAGGAGTTCTAAACGGTGCCGGTTAGAGTTGGATGATGAAGGTTCAGTCGCAGGAGTTCATGAGGTGACCCCTCCTG
Source organism: Termitomyces sp. MG145 (assembly GCA_003313055.1). Taxonomy (NCBI): domain Eukaryota; kingdom Fungi; phylum Basidiomycota; class Agaricomycetes; order Agaricales; family Lyophyllaceae; genus Termitomyces; species Termitomyces sp. MG145. The sequence continues at coordinate 10,055 of QGOB01000596.1, read as the reverse complement.
AGGAGTGAGCGGCAGTAACGGAGGCGGAGGCCGAACCGGTAACAGAGCCTAGCAGGAGCCGGTGAGCATTCACTTTCTTACTCAAACCACCGCTAACAGGTAGCAACAGGCCAGTAGAACTGGAGACGCCGGAGGTGGAGATGGGGGACGAGATGGGCGAGGCAGAGGCAAGGGACTTGGTGAGTCCTTTCTTTGTTAACAGTCGACCGGTAACGCTAACGAAGTTCGCTAGGTGGAGCAGTTCGGGGCTCCTCCTTGACCGACCATTGAGGAGGAGGAAATCGAGTGGTTGGGGGAGGACCTACCGGTCCCGTTCCCATTCGATCCCAGAGGCGACCTGGAACGTTATCGAGTGAGGGCGGTGGAGGTCGGGCAGCTGATGGGGAGGGAGATGCGGGCAGTGGAGGACAACCTGCAAGTGGCGCGGGCTTGCTACCGGCTGTTGGTGAGGGTGTGGAGCGCGCTGGCGCACTATCAAGATGACTGCGACGCCTTCATCGCATGGCAGGCAGAGGCGGGTGTGGCAGAGGAGCACTGGGGCACTGGCAGGAGAACTGGTAGCGGCAGAGTCATTAACGGCTTTAGGGGGAACCGGTCGATATCCCTTAGCACGAGGGATCTCGATACCGTCAAAGACTTCTGCTGGGTGGCGAAGAGCGTAGAGTTCCTGTTCTAAGGCAGCAATGCATTCTTCCCTGGATAACGTTCCTGGGCTAGCGGTTGCCGGTTGCAAGACTTCGTGAATAAATGTCTGGGACATGCCTTGGAGTTGTTCCGCGTCAGGGTTAGCATTAGCAGTGAGCCGGCCAGTAAGAGTCTGGTTGGGGTTGAGCCGGTGCCATTCGTCGACACATTCCATATAAAGCTGTTTGCTGATGTAATTGGGGATCATAGTGCCAGACGGTAGGACGACCTTGCCTTCGTGGTTCCGACAGATTTTGCCTTGACTGATGAAGCTTTCGAGCTTAATGCAATTGCCTCATACCATTGTGTGACCAGTTTCACCGCAGAAGTGGCAACTGTCGCTAAGAGGTCGAGAGGTGTGGGGCTGAGAGCTGTTACTGGCAGCCAATGCAGCCATCTTTTTCTCCATTCGTGCGAGAGCGTTAATGATAGCGGCAGCGGCGATGTCGAGAGGTTCCTTTTTAATGATAGTGGTTGGTACGGGAGTGGGGGTGTTAACGGCAGGAGTCTTAGCGTTAGCAGTCGTCGGTTTCTTCGAAGTTGTGGCAGTGTTGGTACCCTTCAGAACCCATTTGGCAGCTTCAAAGACTTGTTCTACCTCATAGGGGTCCTCCAGGTGATGGTCAGGAAGGGTGATTTCTAAATGGCAGATGAGTTTGGACCATAACGAAGTCGGTATACCTTGCTGGAACAGACGGCGTTCCTTGTTCCGGTAGATCTTGCTTTTAGCCAGGAGCCAATGCGCCAGGCGTTGGAAGTCCCTATAGTAGTCTGAGAAGTGTCCAAGAGTAGAGATACCGGTCGAGAAAGTCTGGTTTACAAGCCGCTCAAGATCCTGAAGCGTGTAATGGGCAGATTCCTCAGCGCCAGGATATAAACGAAAGACCGCTACTTTCCATTCAGCATAGGTATAGTCGCTAAACTCTGGCAAGCCAAGCCAGGTCTCCGCGGTGTCATATGATACATACCGAGCGGCGTATTCCTTCTTCTGGTTATCGTTGTTAACGGCGCAGTCCGCTAAGAGATATTCGAGCTTGCAGAAATACTGGGCAAGCTCTCAGGGGCAACTCTCATCCCATTTAGGTGCAGTAAAGTCGTTACAAGGTGGCATATGACGGGAAAGATGGGCGTCACCCATGGCGGTAGGGTTAATGGGTGTCGATAAGGACGTAGAGGATTGAACTGGGGAATAAGGATCTGGGGATAATGGTGGTAGCAGTGCGTCGAGGAAGTTGTCGATGTGATGGCCTGGGAAGTTCTCTAAGAGTTTGGTAATGTCAAGAAGTTCCCTAGCAGTAGCGAGTTCCTCTTCAAGGTTACAAGGCAGAGTCGTTAAGGGTGTTAACGGCGAACGTGGGGGAATGTCAAAAGGGATAATGGGGAGCGAAGCTTTAATAACAAGACGTAAGTGGTTTTTGGCCTGGAGGCAAGTTTCCAGTGGAATTTTGCTATAGAACCCCTCGCGGTGGGCTCCAAAATGATGCGCTGACTTGCTGCCTAGCTGCCGTGCAGGAAACAACCAACAAGACCAGCTAGATAGGGATAGCTAGCAAGCAGTAGCGTTACGTGTGTATGTGAGAGGAGTCTAGCAAAGTCCCAGAAACCCGGTATGGAGATGAGAGGTCGGAGTCAGTAAGGAAGTGTGAGAGAGCGGTAAGAAATAACGGTGCAGCCGCTAGTGTCTGCGCCGAACTGTCGCTAAGGAAGAAATCTGTCAAAGACCCAAAAAGGTCGTTAAGGAATAGCGGGAGAGTTAACGGAAATATACGAGCCACTAGCCGTAAGCGCTAGCGTTTAACAAGGGCGAAACTAGGGCACCCGTATGGTGCTTAACGAAAGCGGAGCGAGGGCGCCCGTATGGCGCTTAACGAAGGCGACGAGGAGCAAAGTAGACTGGACTGGGTAATTCCAAATCAGTTGTTAACGAAGCAAGAGCGTGAACAAGATCTTAAGTGTAGTCTGAAGTGGGGACTGGACTCTGGTATGATTTGATGGTTTGTAGCTACTGACAGGGCAGTATTTATAGGTAAGTAAGATGGTAGATAAAAGGGGAAACCGGTAATAGGTAGTAAGCGTAGCGGTTGCATGTGATAATGTAATAATGCGTGTCAGGAGTAAGGCGATAAAAGGGGAAACCGGTAATAGACAGTAAGCATAGCGGATGCATGTGATAATGCATGTCAGGGGCCGTAGAGAGAGGGGCCTGGACTGTCGCAAGGTTGGCTGGGTCGTTAAGGGAAATGTCGGTAATGGTCAGTGTCGTTAGCGGTCGGTCGGTAGCGGTCACGTGCCGAGGTCACGTGCTTGGTTCGACTTGTCGGTGTCGGGCAGCCAGTGCTGACCGGGGCATATCACCGACCGACACGAACAGGAGGTTGAAGTGTGAGGGAAGGAGAGGGTAGGTGAAGGAAGAGAGGGGACAAGGAACCTGCGCCAAGCCAAGGGACGAAAATCGTTGGAAAAGAGGAAACCGACCGGCAGCCCCGAAAACCTGTCGGAAAACCATGCTGGCCAGTGTGGTCCGTGCGCCGAGGGAAAAGTATAAAGGAAGAGAAAAGGGGTGGAGACCGCAAGCAATCGTGCATGGCTCGGAGTCCTCAGAGAGTGGACGTCTTAGGCCAAGACGCAAAAGCTTCAAACAAACATTATTTTTGGGATTTAATTTAATATTTTAATTGAACCTTTTTCGAACGCACTTAAATTAAGTTTGCCACATCGAAACAAATCAATAGAAAATCATATTATAATTTTAAAAAGTGTTATTGAGTTGTCGAGACGCCCAATGCAACTTACCGCAAGTCGGAGTTTTAATTTGTAAACAAATACAAATAAACAAAACCACTGCACTTCACATCATCTGGAGCCCACCGCGAGGGGCTTCTTTACAATAAAATATACACTTTTTGGACTTCCAGAAGGAATCCACCTGTGAAACTATACTATAAGTTTTGCTCCGCCTGGCTCTTGGCCTGGCACACCTAAGGTTATTACACCAAAGGTCAAAAGTTCAATTGCATCAAGCAAAAGGGAAACTCGTGCCAATTCTAGTGGTGCAAAATCCTATTTGCCTGATCCTGACGCTCTACTCAGAAAACAAAAATTTTGTGTTGAGAAGAGTCAGTCAAACCAACAAAAACTTGTGTCCAGTGATTTTCAGTCTACTCAGACCAACATCATAGATCAATCTATAAGATACAAAATGCCACTGCCTGATAGCAGGGATGCCCCCAAGTTTAAACACAGTGAACCTGCAGAGGTTTGCCGGTTTTTGCAAAAGATGGAGTCCTTGTTTGAGCATGCTGGTATTAAAGTGGCAAAAGAGAGGAAGAAGAGAATTCTGGAGTATGTAGATGCTCAGACAGAGCAGGAATGGCTTGGTTTTGACTCTTATGGAGATGAGTATTCCTAGGATAACTTTGTAAAAGAAATCAAGGAATCCTATCCAGAGGCAGTTGATGATACAGGGAGTGTTTCAAACCTGGATCGCATCTGTAGGGAGCATGCCTGCCTGAGCAGAAATGATACAATAGAAATTCATTCTCTCATAAGGAAGTTTAGAGCAGAAGCTAAGAAATTGGCCAAAGTCATTAGGAATGGGTCTCTGGTAGACAAATTCCTGGGATGCTTTGTGCCAGCCTTTGCTGATGCTATAGAAGAAAGGCTTGTTAACAAGTATGGGCACTATAAGGACCCTGCTAGGAACAGACATAAGGATGACAAGTATGACTTGTCTGAAGTCCTGGCAGTAGTAGGGGCTCTTGTAGATGGCTCATTTGTGAGAAGTCCTAGGGGAGAAGTGGTAGATCACAAAGGAAGTACTCAGAGTAGTCCTAAAAATGAAGAAGCTGAAGAGAAGATGGCTCAAATGCAGGACACTATTGTAACTATTGGAAAACAACTAGGAAGCATGCAGGGTGCTATGCAGGCTATACAAGCCAGCCAAGTAGACATGCATAAAGCCTACCTAAATACCAACAGTCACAATAAGGCCAGGGCAGAGAGCATGTCCCCAGCTGTACAGACTCTACCAGGAGGCAATACTTATTGCTTCTATTGTTGGGGCTCTGGACACAGGATTGCTGATTGTGAACAAGTAAAAGCTGATGTACAGAAGGGATGGGTAATCTTAGTAGATGGTAGAACTAGAATGCCAAACAAAGCACCTTTACCTAGAGAGCCTGCTAGTATATCACCCCATGATAGAATAGTCAAGTTGCATGACACCCAAGTAGGGTTGTACTTTGGATGGGCCTCAGAAGATGAGCCAGAAATTCCAACCTACTCTACTTATGTCAATGCTGCTAGGGACACTAGGGATGATATGCTGGAAAGGATTCAGCATGGAGAGGCAGACCGTCTTGGAGAACTTGAAAAGGGTTTCAACAAAATAGCTGAGCTTATCAATGTGCTAGTGAACACCAGGAAAACAGCCAACCCTAGTGAAGTACAAAAGCACAACTCCAAGGATTTTTAGAGGACTCAAGGAAGGCAATGGGGAAAGAGACTACTCACCCAGGAGCATCCCCATTACCTGAGAGACCACCTGAAAAGCCCTGGGATGAAAAGCTAACTCTGGTGATTCCACCTAGAGCAGCACCAAAACTGGACTTACCTTTTGAGAAGGTACCAGCTCTGAATGAGGAACCCAACCTCCCAGTGCAGGCCACTAGGGAAAGACCCATTCAGGGAACTATGAAGGAGTTAGACAAGATGGTAGAAAAACTATGGGACACTCCTGTGCCCTTCAGTACAAAAGAGTTGTTGAACATAGCACCTGGACTAAAGGAAGCAATGATACAGAAGTTGACTCCTAAGGCAGGGACTAAGCCTAAGGACTATGTGCCAGGGACTCCAACTCAACAACAGAAGAAGAAGCCTCCAGACAAAGTCAATGTCAATGATTTACCTGGGGCTACTTACTTCATTGCAGATGGGACACAAGTTGGTCTACCTACTGGAGCAGTAGTACACCAAGATTGTGTTGCCACTTACTTGAAGAGTATTCCTCCAGGGAAAAAGCCAGTAGTGGTGTATGTAGCTAGGGACTTACAGGTCCTACGCTCCTTGAACCCTATTGTCAATAGAAAAGGAAGAGTAGAGACAATCCTAGACAGTGGCTCTCAAATAGTGTGCATGTCACTAGCTGAAGCATTGCGCCTAGGGTTGACTTGGGATCCAGACATACACTTGCACATGGAGAGTGCCAACCAGCAAGTAAATGAATCAGTGGGCTTGGCCCACAATGTTCCATTCACTTTTGCTGAAGGGTTTACAATCTATCTACAAGTGCATATCTTTGAAAGACCAGCTTACACTGTCCTGCTGGGAAGACCCTTTGACACTCTGACAGAAAGCAACATCCAGAATCTACAAGATGGAAGTGCTATCATAACCATCAGAGACCCCAATACAGGTCGCCGGACAGCTCTGCCCACTCTAGAAAGAGGACAAGTGCCAAAGGATGAACTGATGGAAAATGGGGAGGAAAAATTTTGAGTCTCAATGATCTGGTCCTAGACCAGGGAGAGATAGCAGTGGGTCTTCTAGAGACTCAAGATGGAAGAATAGAAGTGTTTGGATATGCAGTTAGGAGAAAGGAGTTTGGTCAGGAGGAGTTAAGGGATGCTTATCTACAGGTAGTCTCTAGTAGGAGGGAGTATGAGGAAAGAGATGGGGAAACATTAGCTGCCTATCTAAATGGACAGTTGAAAGCAGTACCCCTGGAAGAAGAGAGTCTTCTAGCTCAGCAAGAAGACTTAGAGTCAGAAGCAGGTGTGGGGGAGGTAGCTCAGGTATACTCCAAGAAGTACAAACCTGTGGCTAGGAAAGTGAGGCCAGTCTTAGGGACCTCTCCAGAAGAGTTTAGAATTGAAAGGTGTATTACAGGGGATCCACTAGCTACTATGCCACAGTTGGATCCTCAGCCACCTACATTCAAACCTACTGGGAGATATACCACTGAGTGCAAGGAAATCATTGACCAAGCACATAGTGATGGGTTCTTATGGCCTGAGGAAATGAAGGCAGTCCATCATCTTATGATGCTGCAGAATGAGGCCTTTGCCTGGGATGATGCTCAAAGAGGCAGGCTCAAGGAGGAATTCTTCCCTCCTGTAGTAATGCCTGTAATTCCTCACACCCCTTGGGTGTTAAAGAACATTCCCATTGCCTCTGGCCTAAGGGATAAGATCTGTCAGATGATCAAACAGAAGATTGAGGCAGGAGTTTATGAGCCATCCAATTCTTCATACCGGTCCCAATGGTTCACAGTGTTGAAGAAAGATGGAGAGAGCTTAAGGATAGTCCACAGTCTGGAACCTTTGAACAAGGTGACTATAGCTCATTCAGGATTGC
>QGOB01000595.1:0-76254 GCA_003313055.1 Termitomyces sp. MG145 | reverse complement strand
ATTAAGCATTGAGTTTTGAACACAAGGCCCTAACTGAGCTTGCGAGGTTGGGGCCGGGATGCAGTCGGGGTTTGGGGGCGAGCCCCCAATGAGCTACGTACCTGTGCCGAAGGCACAGGACGTAGCTCGTAGCTTGAACGGGGCATATCCAATGGCCTCAGATGAAGTAAGCACAGGAAATTCATTGTAAAAGGAGTAGGACTGGGGCAAACAATCGCAGGTATGGCAAGCATTGAATGAATATCCGTACAGAGGTAATAAGACTCCTCTTTACTGAGCTGACTGAAATGCTACTGCAAAAGAAATACACTCCTGAGTTTCGGTTTGTATTTTGGTATGGGCGCGACGAAGACAGGCATTCATACGTAGTAGATTAATGAACTCGGACACAAAACATCTTGGAACTCGACATATGCATATTTGAGTGTCCTTGTCAAATACTAGACTAAGTACCTGACCAATCTCGAAGCGCCATAGTCCGCGGCCAAAAAACTGTCGTCCAAATCGTGCCCAGTATGCCAGTATCTTCAACGTCATCTTCATTTCTTGAAGTGATTTTCACTAAATATCAAAGCGACATTTATGACATCCAGAGTAAAAGGGGTTTTAGATTCTATGGGATAGCCCATGGCTGTCTAACGACAAACAGCATTCAATAACATACTCATGTACCCAGAAATCAGTAAGTGACTGATCACCAGTCAGAAAGGCATGCGGGTAGATACCGAGATATACTAAATCCAGTTTATGTAGTCCATAAGATACGTTCAAACTAGTACAAGGTTTTGTGCGCGACACGAAAAGAATTTAAACGAGGGAGATGCGACGAATATTATAATAATTATCGATGTGCCAAATGAAAGCATGAGATAGGATGTGGAGAATAGAGTCGTTCAAGTCCAGTCCAACAAAAAGTCATAGGCGAGGTATTCAACTATGCTGCGGGTCGAGTTCGATAGGGCATGAGGCATCAGATACCTGTGTTGATGTTTGGTGAGAAGTTGGAAGGCCAAGGATGCTCATGTCGAGAACAAGGCGGAACTTGAGGGCTAATGTGGACTCTGAGCGTGCGGGAAAAATTAGACAATGCCGTGTACGTACGGTCACGCTGCCCATTGACAAAAAGAGTCCTGCTTTTGCATGCATTATACCAGTTCATCCCTACAAAAAGTGAGACATCAGACTGTAGTAAAGTTATACAACGTACATGTCTGGTCTGAGGAATTTGACGCAACATAGGTAAAATTGAGGGGCACGAGAATTTCCGGAAATGATTTAGCTGGAAGTGAGTGAGAGCCCCAGTCGCCAACTCCGACAAGCCTGGATGTTTGAAGATCATAGACGCTCGCCTTAAGAGACTTGAAATGAATGGGGACATAGTTGTTGTCGGTGTTCACTTGGAGAGAGGCCAACGCAGGGAACGAGAAGTTGGCGGGCGCCCTGTTAAAGTAAGTGGGTACGCTGTTATTCCAGTCTCCAGAGGCTGCTTGTAACGGAGCATCGTTATCAAAAGAAAATGCGGGTACTCGGGGAATCGTGAATCCGAGAATAATGGCAGTGCTAGAGTAGCAGCAGGTATGAGAGGGGCATTCAATAGCAGACAAATCAGGGCTTACATAGCACATAGACAAAATATAGTGATGACAAGTGTCTTTCTTGTGAAATACTTGCCACAGATTCCACGCTCCCCTCTGTTCCATGCAACGAATTTCTCGCGACGTGCATCCGCCTTTTTCTCTCGTCGGCCCGCCTTGGTCATATCCCGCATCTCTGAACGTCCCCATTCCGGTCCAAGTGCTGGAACGGTGACCATCTCAACTGTACTCGCACCGGTATTATCATCCTCCTGTTTTGGTGTTGAGGGGGGCAGCTGCTGATATCTTGACGGAGTCTGTCAGCACCACCTCGTCACCAGCAGACCATACTCCGCACCCTTTTTCTACCTGGCCAAACGCACTGCTATACCGAGGCCCGGTGTTGTTGAAATCGGCATACACATCCCAGATGGCCTCGCCAACACGGTCCCCGGCTTCCTCTTCCTCGTCTGAACCGCCTTTCAAAGGCTCCTCTCTGCCTGCATGGAAAAATGAACCCCTGTTGTACCCGGCAGTACTAGTGCGAGGCCCATTGAGTGGGTCCATGCTATTGCGAGGGACCTGCTCGGGTTGGTAGAATGACGAAGCATCGTCTCGGGGGCGTGCAGTTGCCGCTGAGGCCGGGAAATCAGCATTGAGAGCATCTAATGAGCCTTTACGACCTCCATAGAAAGAAGATACGTTTGATTTCCGGTCATAATCCATGGCCGCAGGCAGAAAGAAGAAATGAAAGGAGTGTGGGCAGACCGGCGTGAGATGCGGATACACGTGAGATTTGTTTTCGGGTATATTCTGCCATTGCATCTCAAATCCACTTTCTATATAGTATAATTTATCATATACGAATGTGACATGATGGGGATACTCTATTTATTACATGGGTATTGAGTTAAGAGTTGAGCAAAGACCCTTGTTCAGTAAAAACGACAGCTTATAGGCTCTTTTCCATCTACCAATCTCTTGTGAACGATGTTACTAGTGAAAGAGGACCACTATCCAAAAGTTTAGCGGTCGAAAAATTCTCAGAGAAAAAATCACAACGCCGTACCCCATTGCCGACAAAAACAGCTGCCCTCCGTGCGATCTCCATGTCGACGGCCATGTTGACCTCTGTCTGCTCTTGATCCAGCACTATATCCTTACTCGTAACGATGGTGTGCCAGCCATCTTCTTTGAGAATCGCCTTGAGCTGATCAAGCCACACACCCTTCGCGTCAGTCAATAGGAAAAGTACATCTAGCGTTTTGTGCTTCGCCTTTGACTGTCGGAGGTAATCATACCGCGAATCCTGGACCTTTGCTACGATGTCGTCAAATTGTGGTAAGCAGTGTTTTAGGTATTTTTCAATGTTTTCGGGCGTATTTTCTCCTTTTTTCCCTCCTGAAGGAAGCGTAAAAGCGTCGGGCAGCTCTTCAAGGAGGTTCCAGCTGTAGAACGTGGAGTTCCACTTGGCAAGGTTCAAGCACGCCTCTTTGAAATCTCCACGACGAGCGTGAATGGCGAGCATGCGATCATAGGGATTGCGGGAGACTGGGTGCTCCGGACGAGGTCCACGGGGATTGAATAAATATGCATTTCTCTCAACAGCTGATAGCACGATGGGAGAAGGTTCGAGGAAACGAGAAGTAGGCGATTGGGAGAACATGGGCCATAAAGAAAGGACGCGATTACTGCCCCAGAGCCACAGGTCGAAAGTTTGGGGGTGGAAGTCTTCTTGGTAGTGCTCTGGCTCAATCTCTATACAGCGTTCGGGAGCGTCGTGAAGTATCTTTTTCCAATAGTTGAAGATCTCAATGCCGTCTGCCAAGCCAATGATAGGTTTCACTTCGCGTGTATTTATGATACGTCTTTCTTCCCGTGGACATACGACATCGAACCACTCTTCGGAGATAGACCGCGGAGCGTCGTCACCTACGTCCCAAGGACCGCCCGCAGATGGTCCAGATATGATGGCGTTTAGAGGAGTATGAGGAAGGGATTCATTGTTCCGGTAAACCTCCTGCGGCCACGAGTAATGCTCCTCTTTCCAGACATATGGCTGGAACACGTAGGCACGCTTCGACTCATATGCAAGATGGGTATTCATGAGACTGAGATCCGTGAGGCTGACACGTTCAACAGTAGAGCAGAAGCACGTACATTTCATTGAGAGCATTGTTCCAGCCCAGCCTCTTGATTTGGTTCGAAAATTTGACGTAGCGACCAGTTTTACCTTCTGGGAAAGGTAAATCAAGATTATGTTGCGGGAGATCGCGCTCCCATTGTTTCAACCTCTCCAAGGTCGGGGGTTCCGCCCACTTAGTCTTGGGTTCCGTCCACTCAGTCTTGGGTTCCGCCCACTCAGTTTTGGCAGTAGTTGCAGAATTGTCAGACTTGTTAGGTATGGAGATGCTTGCAGGGTGCGTGATGAGGAAGATGATGAAGACCACGAGGCCGCAAAAGAGCCAGAAGTGGCGCCGACGGCCACCGCCTAGCTGGCCATGAATTCGCCCCATCGAATTAGGTCTGTCATTCCAGCCAGACATATGGAAGAGGTAGGAAGATGAAGGCTGTAGGCTGCGCTGTAGCCAAGACATCAAATTCAAATCAGATCAGCTCCAATAGAGTTCTCTTCTCCCGAAACCGCTCACCGTTTCTGGACCGACCAGTGTCGCGTCTCGTTGGTGTCAACAAAGTAGTCAAGGAGAACGTCCCGTTTCGTCTGTGTGAGCCACTAGAGGACTAGGCGCAGCATCTTCACTTCACACTTGATTCCGGTCGCAAACGGGTGCCGCGGTCGTGTTATCTAATCAACCGGAGACTGATTATCACTCTTTGGGAACAAATCTGAATCGTAGGCAAGGAGACTGACAGGAGTAGTAACAGTAAAGCGGGTGGATGTGGCAATCATCAGTCGGAGGCTCGAGAGTGTAGTTACGAAAGTGAATTGTATTGATCCGTAATAATGATATATGTGTGTCCTCAGAATGGAGCGAGAGAATATATTAATTTCTTAGATATCGCGGAAATGACGAACTCAAAGCTCTACCACAATGACTCGCTGTTACCTTGGTAGAGCTCGTTTATCTAGCTATGGAACGGTATTGCCGGAACCTGGAGTTGCAGCTCTGTATGATGATGTCGAGGCGTCACAAGTACTGCGTGTAAGACGTGTGATTGGGGTACGGTAAGTATGGATTAAGCACAATGGGTAAAGGGTCGGGGCACTAATTGTGGATAGCAAGAGGCAATCTTGAATGCCGCAATGGATGTATTACTCCTAGGTCATTCTTAGGCGCTTGGAAAGACAATTGCCGGCAGCGCCGCACCTGAGATTAGGTAAAATATTAGGTCAGCTAAGCACCAGACTTCCATGTCTTGTTCCACGCTGCACCACGAATTCTTTTTGATATGACGGTTTACTTTTGCTTGCCACGCCTGCCTGATGAATTAACTGAGGCTGAGAATCCACATCTACTTACTCGGTGTCATCGAAACTGTCAAGAATAGTATCCGTAAAATGACTGACGAGGCGGCCGGGCTCAGTTCGCAAATTGTTACTACTCGTCAAACGCGATCACTAGGCTATTCTTATCTCTTTGTTTTTTAGACCAGAATAGCTTTTTACCGCGTAGTGATCATTGTTCTTGTTTCTTATCGCGCACCTTCACTATTATTCCTTCGATGAAAATCTCGACAGCCTTCCTTGCCGCGACACTTCTAGCTGGTGTCTCAGTCATCGCACCTGTTGCTGCAACCAGCTACAATCTCATCAAAGAGTACTCAGGTCCGACTTTTTTCGATGACTGGACGTTTTTTGACCACTGCACGTCTAAGTATTCGTTAGAAATCATGTACGCGCCAGCCTAACCTTTGAATAGTCGACAACCTGACCAATGGGGATGCGATGTGGGTATATCTAGATTTTTGGACTGACAAAAGTGTCTGATTCCTCTCAAGTTTTGTGTCAGCCTCCGAAGCACAATCCTTAAAGCTTGCCTTTGTTGATCCTTCTACCAATCACGCTATTATTAAAGTCGACAACACGTCTACGGTACCTTTCAACATAAAACGAAACACTGTCCGCATCACTACCAATGAACGTTACGGGATAGGATCGGTCTGGGTAGCAGATATATTCCATATACCCTACGGTGTGAGTCGTGATGTGAAACCTTTGAGCGCCAACTGTCAGCTGATACACGGATCTAGTGCTCTGTCTGGCCTGCATGGTATTCAATATTTTTCTCTGAGAAGATATCCTATTTAGATATTGTTGATTTTCAGGTGGTCTCAAGCTCCCGATTGGCCAATAGGAGGGTGAATATCCACTGAATTCGACCTTTGTCCAACGTACATTGACTGCGCCTCCTCCAGCGAGATTGATACCCTAGAAGGTGTGAATCTTGTCACACAAAACCAGATGGGGCTGCACACCGAGACTGGCTGCAACATTGTCAACCCCAACCTTATTTCTACCTCGAAAGAAGGTAACGCGAACTGTTCATTTCTTGCGAGCAACAATCAAGGATGCATTGTGACCGACACGCGTCCAACTTCCTTTAGCCAAGGCTTCGCCGCAGCAGGGGGAGGTGTGTTCGTGACTGAAGTTGCAGTAAGCGGTATCTCGTACGTCACCAGTCTCTGCTAACCCTTGCCCTACCATCACTCTCCTGATTTTATCCTCGGTCCGATGTTCTGACATGCCTTTTTCTAGCATATGGTTCATGCCACGGTCGAACGTTCCCGCATCACTTTCCGATGACACTATTGACACATCCACATTTGGTACTCCCTCTGGCAATTGGCCGTCCACAGGCTGCAATGTGGAGCAGTTTTTTGAACCTCAGAATTTGATCTTCGATATTACCCTTTGCGGCGGTAAGTGACTCCCACTTGGGTTTATACCTCCCATTCACCATGCAAAGATTTCGCTGGCAATCCCCAAATCTTCGCTCAGACATGCAGTGGCACTTGCTACACTGATTATGTCGTGGGTAATGGTTCGAACTACGCCACGGCCTACTTCGAGATTGCTTCTGTTCGTGTGTTTAGCAGTAATGGGACCAACGACATCATCAATGGCGATACCGGCACCAACACCAGCACCAGCACCAGCACCAGCACCACGTCAGCAAGCAGTACCAGTACCACAGGAAGTGCAGCAAGTTCAATGGCACAGACTAACACTATGTTGGCACTACTGTTTTCGGTCATTATTGGAGGAATAGCTTTTTTGTTGATCTAATTGGTTATGTTCTCTATGTACAATGTTCTACATTTGAATGAACTTACAGCGTAATTGACAAGAATATTGGCATATACTTTGACTGAGCAGACAACGCATGACAGAGAAGACGCCGGAAATCCATACATATCTTCACCTCGATATAATTGAAGATGCTACATATATTTGTCAAGCTTCGGCCATTTGCGCATCCCCGTCAGCCAACGAGTCTCCGACAAGTAACGCGTCTGCAGCTTTGTGGAGAACAGAGATCTTCTCTCGCATGATTTGAATTGCTTCGAGCAAAAGACGTTCGGGAGCATACGGCCCTTCTGACTCGATGTTGACTAAGAGTACGTACCACCGTCAGCAACACATTCCACCGACCTGAGTAGAGTGAACGCACATAGGAAATGGTCTCGTACACGACTCAGCTCCACCATATCCGTAAACTCAGGATGCCGCAACACCTCACGACTAACAGTATCTTTGCGTACATTATATTTATCTATAGAAACTTCTTTCGTTCGCGGATCAACATTGACAACGCCCGGTGCGAAACAATTCTGGAATTTTGCGGCCAGATGTGGCGGAATCGGTTTTTTGATCTTGACATGAGGAAGAAGGCGGTAGGAAGCAGTGGCTAGACAAATAAATGAGGCAGATATTCCTTGAGGTATGAACGAGAATACGGACCGACTGGACTGAATTTTGCATGGTCCTTGCCAACGCCTTTCACAGCATGTAACTCCATGTTTACCGCCTGGCCTGGCCTCAGCTTGGCGAGAACGATATTTGGGTTGGTCGGCGCTGGTGGTCGGTCAGCAAAGACCTCGCTTTGTTCGCCTGCTGGGACCCATTCTAGATGTGAGGAGAGGAGCTCATGGTTCTTGTAGAGTTCAGATGGCTTCGTGCTGCCTTTTGGTGCGTTGTCGTTTCGTTCGCATAGAATATTCAGTTTGAACACAAGCGTATTACGATCAGTAAACTCGTCATCAGCTAATAATTTGTAAATACTTCTCACAAAGGTAGTAATCAAAAGGACGTACTTCCCCGCATGCTCATCCGCGCCGGGTCAACATTTAGAGGGACAAGACCGATGCGATGCGCAAGGACTTCGTCCTGGATAACACTGGTGTTGTCCCAGACATATACATTCTCGATAGCAACTGTCGGAACCTGTATTGCGTGAACGATCGTTGTCGGCCGGCAATAAAACCCGAACACACCTCTGCCATGAGTATCCGACGAAAAGCATTTGCGATCGAGGCATCCACCCCAACCAGGTCAAAATCTATTGAGCGTTGCGACAGCCTCTGGACGCTAACTTTCAAATTCTGCCCTTGCAAGGAGACTCTCAGTCCACAAATTTTACAAGATTCAACATGTTTTGCAACGCACCTTTTGAAACTTTTCTAAATTCCAGGAGTGGTCCTCTCCATGGTAATGACCAGGGTAATCGGTGCTAGAAACATTCGTTATTCGTTCGGCATGCACGCCTACCAGCCTCCTGGGGTCAATTTCATCTCGAGATGGCATCACCAAAAAACAAGTGCAGGTTGAAACGGTTGAGAGGAAATTTGGTGCTTATGTAAACAAATTTGAGATTGCATGGACACTTTGAAGTCTGTGAAGTGCGTAGTCAACTCAAGAACATCAATCAACGTTTAACAGAAAATTCCTCCGTGAGCAAACAAATCATTGGTATGATCACTATATATGGGAGAATACTTCTTCTGCGACTGCTTTATAAGGGATTGTCGACGCAACAAACATCTTAGCCTCAGATGTCTACCCTTCCCCCGGATATTCATCACTGTACACCTCGCCTGAAGTTAATGAGTTTGTGGGTAGCTACAGTTACATAGGCCTTCCACCATTGAGTGAGGCACGAGATACCTTCCATTCTTATGGCATATCGCCGAGGAGGGTTTGGAAATCGACGGAAAGGGAGCCAGAATTCTTCTCAGCCACAATGGACACGGAGACAATGTTCAGGGACACCCTGTGGTGGTTCAGCGATTGAGCAGAGGCTTGAGAGAGATGGGGACTATGAAAGGAGCCAGAGATGTTTTGGCCCATGCATTTAGTAAAGTTTCCATGTCAATTTTCGTGATATGTAATCCAATCTACTTAGATAGGACGGTGGAGATATTTTACACGAATTCAATTTTCAATGCTGAGCTGGAAGTACACAACGCGAGCCCCCTTTGAGGGGTAGCCGGTGTTTCGACCCGGAGTCACGCCCATTATGTCCACGTGATGAGTTCAGGGCTGGCACATTCGCGAAATCTGTCATGGGCGGCGGTGGCTCATGTTGAGCGGACAGTCCTATCGTTCAAATTCGAGCTTTCATGAAACGTAGAAGCAATAAATCGACCAAGGTATTCAGAGTTTTATTTATCTCACCGTAATTTTATCCCATGTTGGCCACAGGTTCCAAATGTCAAACTTCGCCCAGCACGAGAAGGCACAGTACCGCGGCGATCACGACGTGACAACTCTGTTTTGGAGGAAGAGAGTCACTTAGGAAGCGATGATACTATTGCAGTCGATCCGTGTCCGCGTCCGCTGAGGAGAGTGGTACTGTGTGCGACGGGAGCATTTGATAAGGTGCGTAGTTGTTAAACCATCTTCACTCTCTGAGCTGACACTTTCAGCAGCCGACAATATTTAAACAGGCGGTAGAGCTTGGCGCTACTACAACTAGCGCGTTTACGGACCGTGTCACTCATTTGATAGCGGTGGAACATGGAGGTGCCAAGTATCAGGCGGGTACACAACCTATGACGCTTGGATCACCTATTGACTTCTCTTTAGTGTGCACTTGAGAGAAAAATTCCTATATTGCACCCCTCTTGGATTACAGGTATTTATCAGATATGGCTCAGGGGAGACGATGTCGAAATGGCAGATGTGCGTCAGCATCACATTATGTCCGAAAGAAATTAATTTTGCATAGGAAATTCCAAAATATCGTCTCCCCATCTTTTCTGGCGTCGTAATTTGTCCTTCTGGAATCGATGAAATTGTACGACGGACCCAGATCAACAAGCTAGTGACTGAACATGGGGGTGTCTACTTGAAGAATCTTGAGCGGCCTGTGAGGGTAACACATTTGCTCTGCTCCGGGGATCAAGAAACAGACAAGATGAAATATGCAGAGAAGTTTAACAGCAGGGGTGAAGCTAATGTTCATCTTGTCTGGGAGGAGTGGTTCTGGGACTCGCTCGAATTCGGAGGTTAGCCCTTGGAGCTGCATGTCTTTTCCCTATTGACTTTTTGCTAGGCAGATTTGATGAAGAGAAGTACCAGGTTCGAAGACCACGACCAGAGCGTAAATCCACTCAAGAAGAAACGGTACCGACCTCTCCCCCGCCAACCTCAGCCGCACCCTCGGAGCAACATGAGAATGATCAAGACGAGCCAGAGGAGGAACTCGCCAATGTCAAGCGTTTACCCGAGGCGACACTTCAACTCTGGAGTAGCCTTCTTGGTCGACGTGGATACGAGATATCAAGTGGTGAGCTTATCAAGAGTCCGTCGAAAGGATCACGACCCCCCGCGCCACCGCCGGTATTGCCTCAACCTGCAGAAGGAAAGGGGAGTGTGATCTCGCAATTTCGACGCGCGAATTCCTTCGCTCCCGTTCATCCTGAGACAGCATCTTCGCGGCCTCAGCCTTTCAGGCGCACGCGGACAACATCAGTCATGGATATCGGGATCAATGGTGGATCCTTTATGGCTTCTGTACCTCACGCACGCGAGAGTAATGTCAATGGGGAAAGCTCGACTTCTGTGGTTGCGAATACAGGAATATTCGCTGGCCTCAAGTTTACTGCTCTGGGGGAGGCCAAGTCCCCTTCAGTGCGAGCAGCGATAGAGGAAAATGGTGGTCGGATGCTCTTAGGATTAGAAGACGAGGACGTGGACTATATCATTGTCCGATTGGTCAGGTGCGCGTTGTCTTTCAAAATTTTGTTCTCTTGACGTGGACCCATCTGGCAACAGTGGCAGCAAATTTTATATGCAAGAAGCTGACGAGACCTTGCGGAGTAAATATCGGACGGAGTGCTGGCTAGAACGTTGTGTTTTCCAAGAACGCGTCTGTCCATCGGATGATCACATTACCTTCTTCCCGCTGAGCATTTCAGCTCCCGTTCCAGGTTTTGGATTTCATATCTCTTACCTTTTTACTTGCCCTTAGCTAATGCTCTGTATCAGGCGCAGAAGCCGTTCGGTTGAGCTTCTCGGGTTTGGATCAAGCAGAAGCTACTTGGATAACGAGGCTTTCGCGAGCACTAGGTACAACTTCATACTTCCTTAAGCCCTTTTACAAGGTTTTAAATCTCATTATATAGGAATCAAGCTAGAGCAGTTCTTTTCTAAAAAGTCGACTCATCTCCTGTGCCCGTCTGGCACAGGGCTCAAGTTCAACAAAGCACGGGAATGGGGCATACCTGCTGTGACTGTTAAATGGCTGGCGCAAATTGCCACTACTGGTGTTATTCCACCAATTTCAGAAGTCCTGGGTCCCGTGCTCACACAGAATGCTGACACATTGAAGCGAGAAAACGATATGGATGTTGACATCGTTAAAAGTGTTGACAAGGGTAAAGCCGTAGATCTGGGGAAAGAGGCTTCGCCTATCGTGGACTCTATTAATAAAATCGTGCTCACAGACGGACCAGGTGAGATTGTTTTCTCGCTCTTCGTTGTACATTTAAACAATCTTCCAGATCGATCGCTTACACATACACCTGCCCAATTTTTATCACAAGCTTTCAAAACCAGGCCACCGAGTGTATCACCACGGCGAACTGCTCTAGAAATAATGCCTATATTCGAACCAAACAATATTTTGGCCACTTCCACACAGCGAAATCAAACGACGCCTACACATCCCAAAGTTCATTCCGAGATCCTTCCTTTTGGCAAGCCAACTGCATTGTTCGCTTGTGGCTCATCCAAACACCCTAGTACTCCATCCCGGACACGGTCAACACCAATCATCCATTATACTCCCCATCACCACAACTCCCATCCCAAATCTTCCGCGCCCATTGCTCTGGCTCGTCGGCCGACCCAACGAGAAATTGAGCGCGAACGTAAACAGGCGAGGGTTCCATCATCCCGTTCCCCCTCTCCACTCAAGACCCAAAAGGCGCAACCACGACATCAGCCTCCCGAACATATACCGACAGAATCACCAACACGAATACCTCGGGACGTAGCCAAAGCGCTGGAAGACAACATTACCACTCTTTTAGGCAAACGGAATTCAGGGGCTGACGGCATGGAGGCTGCGCAGAAAAATACCAGACCAGACAAACGGCAACGCCCTCAACGCCCTACGAGGCCACAATCACGACAGTCATCACATGCTCAGATGCAGTTGGTTGAGGTACCAATACCCAATTATGATGATTCGGTGCGGCCTTACGAACCGTACGAGGACCCGTTGGATCTTCTTGGTGTTGGGAAGGCGGAGGAAAACGTTATACGAGTTACATACGAGGATCCGAAACAGCAAGCGGAGACGAGGAGGCTTATGAGTTTACTGAATGGTGCTGGGAGGATTGAGGGTGCAGGTGGTAAAGACTCGATTGGGACTCGAAAGAGTGCGAGAATAGCGGGCTGTTGAGTATGTCTAAATCTATCTATACGTAACAAAGTTTTTGGTTAACGTAGTCTCGCTGAGGATCTGTACTTATTTTGCAGGCCACCGTGTTGAGCAACAACTCAGCTGCTTGTGTATGTACTTTGTCGCACAGGGTTGTTTAAAGATTGTGCGAGCTCCATCTGGTCTTCAATGTGATGAAGCTATCTCCAGCCTCAGATGATACAATTCCTGGCTGCCATTAAGACCCTCCACCATTGTCAACCTTGATTGAAAACAAAGAGGAGTATGAGGTGGAGGAGATACTGAACAGCCATCTCTTTAGATGGATGTTTCATAGGAACCACAGGAAAATGTATACACCCCCAATCTGGTTCAAGAATTCTTTCAATGACATCCTAATGCATCTAAAGTGATCTGAGGTATTTATCTCCTATCTACAACTGACACAAGTGATTAAGGACTTCTTCTACTTTCTATGACATCTGCTCATATATCAAGACACAGTCATGCTAGAGGAGCGATGATGTCAGGGGATCCCATTCATCCCACTCCATTCCACTTTCCCCCATTCTATTGCATCTTGTGCCTTAGCACACCTCATCACATCTTATTGCGCCTTATTGCACTTTGTCATACCTCATTTTATCTCATCTTCCTCTTATTGTTCCTGCATTATACTATATTTCAGGTGCTCCTTCGCCAGGGCTACTTATTAGCACTCCCTTCATCTTGTCATGTGCCTGCTAGCCATCTACAGTAGGTTTCTAGTCAATCTCATGTTTTTTTTTGTGTTTTCTTTGGAAGCCATAGGGAAAATTGCAGACCTAGCATAGGAAATCCCATAACTTGTTCTCTTTGAATCTCCCTCTTCCAGGTGAGTAGTGAGCACTCTAGACTTTCATAAACTCTGAATACATCTCTTTGGATCTTCTTCTGCCAGGTGTGTTTTTTAGCTGCAGCCTCCAGACATTCTTACAGATGCTGGGATATATCTGGTGAAGTATCTGAAAGGCATAAGAAAGTTGAGAACTGCACCTAAGAGGTTCATCATTAGTATTAAGGGGATTCACCAATGCTGACTGAGCAAGCTGCTTAGACATGAGGAAGAGCATGAGTGAATATACATGGTCATTTAGAGCAAGTGCCATATTTTGGTGAGTTCACAAGCAAAAGACTGCAACAAGCCAAGTACATTGGTGCATACAAGTCAACACAAGAAAGCATCTGGTTCAGAATGCTACTCAAGGTGAATGGATGAGATTTCACATTGAAAGTCACCCTCTCTTCTGTGACAATAAGGTCACAATCACTTTGCCTGAAGATCCTACAGTACATCCATGAGTTAGACATTTTGACATCAAGTGTCACTTCATTTGCAAACCTATTATTATTAAACATGTTGACACGAAAGATAAGACTGACATGTTCACAAAGGTACTAGCTCAACTCTTGCTCTGATAGCTGCATCACATACTTGGAATCATGTAGCTATGATTCCACATGAGGAAGGTCTATGGCAAGGAGGAGTATTGGACATGACAGTCTGATGAGGAGAGTGAGTGCTACAAACATGATGTCAGGGCCATTATAGCTACAACTATGCTTTGTCTGTGCTAACTTATATATATTGACAGTTGCATTACACATCTTTTGAGGATATGATCACAACTAACACATATCCTAACTGACCTGCTATACCTAGATTCACATTATGTGTCAATTATAAATACAATAATATAGTTGCATTACAAGGTTCACACTTACATGTCTATTATATGTGTTGGTTGCACCTGTGCTTTGCTGCTTTCCTGTTTGGTTTCCAACACAATATGTAGGCTCTTCACAGCCAATATTTCCACATATCATGATGTTCTCAATAAGAACTCTGGCCTTTCACTTCTGTCTCTGTAAACTTATTGAAGTAATGCAAGTGTTTACAGAAATACTTTATCTTTGATTTTATCATAGTTGACTGTGATAATTGCATGTTGATAATGTTTATTGCTTTTTAGCTGCTATGCAGGAAATCCAAAAACAGCTTGAAGTAGTGTAGCAAGGGACTAATAATGTAAGGATTGAGTCAAGCTAGGTCTCAAGAAATGCAATAAAAATTGTGCAGAGGATCCAAGGTTGTTAACACTAGCCTAAGTTACTAAGCATTAACATGCAAAATACATGGCAAAGTCATTAAGACACAAGCAATGTCAGCTTCCAAGTTGTTTGATCCCCACAAGACGTATCCAAAAATATGGATTCTAAGATGTTTTGAGATATCTCAGGCCATGAATACCCATCTCACTCTTTTCAATTTACACCAGAAAAAATAAATATAGTGGCTGCTAGACCTCCCCTTACATCCTGTCTCAGAAAGTCTCAGTAGATATCCTTACATCATCAAGCAGTCTATTTATTGATATGAAATAAAAGAATATACTAAGCATTGCTAATGCATATAAGCATTACCAAAGATTGCTAAGTGTTGCTAGGGTGTAATGGCCACTACTAACATGTATAGCAAGTAAAAGTCCATTGTGGATCCAAGCTTAGTTCTCTCATGATCAGTGCAGTGCATAATAATTGGAAAATGTGATCAAGTTGTATTTGCTGGGGTTCTGCAGTTACCAATGGCTGAGGCTCACCACCATTATGTACATCACCATTACACTCAAAAGTTCTTCTCAAAGCTTCATTTTCTCTCTTTCTTCTTTTCTTTTCAATTGACATGCTGGGCACACAGTGCCACAGTGCATGGTGCATCCAGGGCTACAAGGAAAGTAAGTCATGAGAGTCATGGAATTCTGCACCTCCCTTCCCCCTCCCCCCCTACATACACAGAAAATGAGCAAGCTGGCTTTTTCAAGGTCATTTTATTTTAAACCATTAGGACATGCTCCCTCATTAGACCCATATCACAAATATTCTGGTGCTGGGTGCTGGCAGCTACAAGTGCTGCCTCTCTCTTCCTTATTGCATGCTTAGCAATAAGTCTGACATCATCATTCTTGACAACCTAGCACCTTTTTGTTTAGACAGTACCAACTTTGGGTACTTTCCACTAGTGCTAATGGCTGGCAACCTCATATTGTCTTTCATCTTTGTTAGTACCGTTGCTTAGCTATAGTGACTTAATCCCCTTATATGCCTATTGATGGCGTAGCAACTATGGTTAGCATCAATGACTCTTTTTCCTTTGGTTTCATCTCTCCTAATCACCTACTTGCTTCTTCTTGCACTAATTTTGGGACCTTGCTCAACTAGACCTACCCTCTTTAGCTGTCTTGTGTTTTCTGCATGGCAACTAGGCAACATTGAACATCAACAGCGCAAGCAAATGAAGATTACCCTATTTAACAAACAACCTGGTGCTGGATCTAAAGCAATAGAAAGTTATTAAACTTTTACTACCTTTGCCAAATGAAAAGTAAATTGCATACAATATGTTTAGTGTACTATTCAAGACCAAGGATACCTCCAAAAATAGTAAGGGTCACGGACTACAGGCAGGATGTGTAGTCCTTTTGGAGAAGTTCGCATCGGTCATCCGATCAACGACGCAATTATTGAATGTTTTGAAGGCAGCAATTTGTGAATGTTCGTTCTACGTGCCAGCGCCGATTCTGCGGCATAAGTATTCAGCCTCATGAATTTGCTATTTCATTGTCACGAGAACTGTAAGATGGATGACCCCACACTCCTTCCCCAGATCAAAGACCTAGGTATGCATGCAAGGTCCGTAGAATATGAAGTTTTGTTGACGTGGTGGGCTCACGCTAAAATGAATGCGAATGTGTCACAGTGTTGATTCTATCGCCATGTAGATTCTGCAATGAATGAAGCATGAGTGTGCGAAGCTGAGGCCGGAAACGAGCCTAAAGGCTACAATTCATCGAGTATATATAGACAGTGGAAAAACAATATGTAGGAGAAGACCTGAACCAAAGTCGTTACACGATAAAATTGATCCATGTTCCGTGGCGAGCTGCTATATGTTTGATATCCCCGACTGCTCGGAACTTGCCAATTCCCTCAAGACTGGCCATGAATTATACGTAAGCACCGCATTTATAAAGGCAACTCTCTATCCTGACTCACAATAGAACATCCATAATCGTCGTCTTTGACAATGTCCACCCCAGTCTCAGGCAATCCGCCCCATCTCGATCCTAACATCCTCGCAGCATTGCGGCCGTCGTCTGCGCGTAATCTGAGTGATGCTTCACTAAACAGAGTCAAGAACTTGCCTGGTTATACAACTCCAGTCTTCAAGGGCAAAGAAGAACAGCGCGCTCTTGTTGAGCAAGATGTCGCCAGCAAAGTCAGTCTCACTTCGCGCGGCTTCCCATCACCGCCATCGTCTGACATCATCTTTTCGTTCCTAGGGCTTTATTCCGCGTGAACTTGTCGCCAACGAGGTCAACTGGTTCTACACCAACCTAGGTATCGACGACACGTATTTCCAGAATGAAAGTCGCGCCGTGATTTCCGATCATATCATCGCACTTTTTGGCGCCAAGATCCTGGCCTACACCAAACACGATCCGAGTAAACTCGTCATCGATCTTGAAAAAGTCGACGAGAATGGCGCAACTTTCATCCATACCAGTCCTCCTGGCTTGACTGTCACTGAAGGTCCAGGTTCGACCTGTGAAGCAAGGCACGTTCAAGTTACAGTTACCTTGTCCACTGTAGACCTTTTTAATATCTTTCTAGAATTGATGAACAATTTCTGGACCATTCTACCCCCGAGAACGCCTTCCGCCTCGAAACGTTCCGTTCAGCAGGGTCTATATCTGCAACAGCTTCTCAACAGCTGCGCTGCTACTTCGTCACCAAGTGCAAGTTGCCTACATACACTCCTCCCGCTCACAGCCAGAAGACGGACATTCGGACTGTCTCTGATGCCGTGTTCTTGGAGAAGGCTACCCAAAACACCCTTGACATCTACCAGAATGTAATGTGGAACGTCGAGACACGTTACGGGCCCGTCATTGAGGTTTTTGAAGTCGAAGGTTCACGTGAGCGCCGGCTGGTCATCGGGTACAAGATGGGTGGGACTTCCAAGTTTTTCAGGTTAGTTTCTACATGTCATCATTGAAAATATGACCTAACATTCAATGATCAGCGCTCTTTCCAATCTTTACCATTTTTATTCTCTCTATTCTGCTCGCAAATACGTCGGTACGTAACACCCTCAAAATCGCGGGTCTTAAATAATAATGCAACTTTCTAGAGCAATTTTCGAACGGAATCACGATAATCTCCCTCTACCTAAACCCCCTTCCAGGTGCAAATGCTCCGCCGATCGAGCATTCCATCTTCCAAGTCATGAAGGAGGCTTCCCTTCTTTTCTGTCTGCCCGACAACCCTTTTTTTCTACCCAAGGCTCTCGGTGGCCACGCGGTGCAAGAAGCTACCTATGCCTGTGCGCGCCGGAAACATCTTCTTTCCTTGATTCATGCGCTAACCAGACTCGTCCTGGTTTAGATTGCGGATGGATCTTTGCGCAGCACTTCTGTAATCGACTAGGAACGGCATACCTCCATCTCAAGAATGTTCTGAATGAAAACGATCCTACCCATGCCGAAGTTCTTAATGACATCAAGCGCCGCTTCCGCGAAGAGACCTTTACACGCGAGAGCATTGCACAGGTCATCCACGCATATCCTGAATTGGTATGTCCCCTGTGTTATTCCAGTCACTGTTCTAGCCCTAGAGGTCCTTAACACGTTGATCTTGCGTAGATCCGCCTTCTTTATGTGAACTTCGCAATGTCTCACTATCCAGGTGCGGATGACGCCTCACAATTGATGTAAGCAAGGAGATCTTCCTCTGCTTCTTGAGACTGAAAAGATCCAGGCCTACGTTGTCATACCAGCGTCTACAGACGACCCAGCCGCTTACTGACGAAGAGCTCTACGATAAGCTCCGCCGTACTGTGCACAACAAGCATGAGCTGCAAGTCCTTGAGAGCTTCTTGATCTTTAACAAGTTAGTCACATCCTCTCCATGGCTGCATCTTAGTGCTGATATATTCGATCAGGCATGTTCTCAAGACCAATTTCTACCAACCTACAAAGGTCGCGGTGTCATTCCGTCTCGCTCCAGATTTCCTGCCCGAGATCGAGTACCCCAAGAAACCCTTTGGCATGTTCTTCGTCATTGGTAAGTCATTTCTTTCAATACTACCTCATTCTTACCGTTGTTATTGCAGGAAATGACTTCCGAGGCTTCCATATCCGTTTTCGTGATGTCGCCCGTGGCGGTATTCGCCTCGTCATGTCTCGCAACAAAGAGTAGCGCATCCCCCCCCTTTTTTTATAGATCTTTGTCTGACCGCAACCCCTTCAGGAACTACTCTATCAACCAAAGGATGCTATTCGACGAAAATTACAACCTCGCCGCGACTCAGAACCTCAAGAACAAGGATATTCCTGAAGGTGGTGCCAAAGGTACCATTTTGCCCTCGTTCGTCGCCTCTCAGCATCACGACCGTCTATCTCCTAACTTCTGTACAGACTCGGCGCCAATCCGAGACGCTGCTTTGAGAAGTATGTCGATGTAAGTACAATGTCGACAATTCGAACGTACCTGACGATCATATCTAGGCGGTTGTCGATCTACTCATACCAGGCCAAACTCCTGGTATCAAGGAGCGATTGGTTGATTTGTACGGCAAGCCCGAGATCTTGTTCTTGGGTCCGGACGAGGGTACTGCAGAGATGATGGACTGGGCTGCGCGTGCGTTTGGTTCCTACATTTTAATCGAAGTTGATCCAGTCCATCTGATGGCAATCGATCTAGTGCATGCGCGTGGACGTGGTGCAGAAACGTGGTGGAAGTCTTTTACCACCGGTAAGAGCGCAGCGAAGCTCGGCGGAATTCCACACGACACGTATGGTATGACTTCGCGGTCAATCCGGCAATATGTGTTAGGTATCTATAAGCAACTCGGGCTCCAGGAGAAGAACGTTACGAAGGTGCAAACCGGAGGTCCTGGTATGCGTAATTTTGCTGTTTGTGCGGTATCGTTGCTGAGAACTTACCTGACCACATTTAGATGGTGATCTAGGCTCAAGTAAGCTCCATTGTCAAAGGTTATCATCGATGAGTTACTTATCATCCGAGGTAGACGAGATTTTGCTATCAAGCGACAAGACGGTGGCGATCATCGATGGTAGTGGTGTCCTCGCGGACCCTACAGGCCTCGATCGTCAAGAACTTGTCCGTTTGGCTCATATGCGCGTGCCCGTCAGCCATTTTGACGTTTCAAAGCTGAGTAAGGATGGTTATCTGGTCAGGGTCGAAGACCAAGATGTTAAATTACCTTGTGCGTCGTTCTTGTATACAACATCAAAGCGCGAGCCCTGAACCGTCTTCCTAGCCGGTGAACTTGTGATCGATGGAACTGATTTCCGGAACGGCGCTCATTTACGATTCAAGGCCGACATTTTCGTGCCTTGCGGTGGCCGGTTCGTGTGAACTCTTCAAAGGAAGTTGTCTGGTGTTGGTTGAACTTCATTGTAGACCGGAAGCCGTGAATATCTCAAATGTTGCTGCTTTGGTAGACTCAGAGGGCAAGCCCCACTTCAAGTACATCGTCGAGGGGGCCAACTTATTCCTCACACAACAAGCACGTCTCCACCTCGAAAAGCGCAAAGTCGTCTTATTTAAAGATTCCAGTGCAAACAAGGGTGGTGTCACTAGCTCTTCTCTGGAAGTCCTCGCTGGTCTTGCACTTTCCACGGATGAATACATCAACCTCATGATCTTCAAAGATGGCCAACCTTCCGAGTTCTACAAGAGCTACGTTCGTGACGTCCAGGCCAAAATTTCAGAAAATGCGGCGGCAGAGTTCCACTGCATCTGGCGCGAACACGCCAGACTGAACGGCACCAAACCCCGCACCACCATCTCGGACGAGCTGTCGTCAACGCTCAATAATCTTCAGGCTGAATTGGAAGCGTCTGATCTATTTGACGACGAGCAAAGCAAGCGGGGAGTAATGGCTCGCGCGATTCCTGAAACACTGGTTAAGGAGATTGGGCTGGAAGTGCTTTTGCAGAGGTTACCAGTGCCATACCAGAAGGCTCTCTTCTCCAGTTATGTTGCATCACGCTTTGTAAGTCCTTTGATTTTATTGTGTATGATCCTGTCTCACTATTCTGATTTGTGTTTTGTAGATCTACAAATATGGCGTCAATGCCTCGAGCGTTGATTTCTTCCACTTCGCAAGGGACCTTGGTGGATCCGTGGCATAGAGATCAAGAGTCTTCGAAGATTAGGCCCTTTAAATGTACAGCAGACCACGATACCAAAACCCAGACAGATGGTGTTGGAGTTTGTATACCTAGGTTCCTGCACTCGTAATAATGTATATAGCAGTAAAAGAAAGCGTTTTTTTTTGAAAGCGGACGAATCAGTCGTCGTCGTCGGATCGGCCGTGATTATCAGATCCGATTTTGGCTATATCGCCACAGTTTAACCTGGGATACCTTGCAAACATCCTGTTCCCCATGTCCCCAACGCCTATGAACGGTGCCGGTTCCTTTCTCTGCGATCATCGTACAAATAGCACATTCAAAGATATACCCGTGATGTTAGCACCCCCAGGAACCCGGTGGTATTTTGCTGATATATTCAATTTGATTGCCGCAGAGACTTCACCGATGCCTCGAGCAGCTGTTTTGCCAAACGACGTGCACTAGCGAACCTCATTAGAGATGCTTCTATCAATGTACGACATCCTTACTTCCTGTCGTCTGTCAATTGAAATCGTCTAACTAATCCTCAATGCGGAGATCAGGTTGGGTTTTTCTACCGTAAGTCGCCACTCAATCCGACAATGTCGGCTTTCGGACAATAGCTCTGGCTATAGGAGACGTGCTAATTCAGCCTTTCTGATTGACCTTTAGTTAGCAACCACGGAATCTCCGAGGATAGCATCGCTGGGGCTCTCGAGGCGGGCAAGAGATTCTTCTCCCTAGATACCGCGAGGAAGATAGAGGTAGGCTAGATCTTTACCCATTCATGTCCATCCGTTACCGACATGTCCCAAAAGCTTGATATCAGCAAGAGTACCAGCTTCAAAGGCTACACTGCACTGTTGCAAGAAAATGTCAATCCTGCAGGACTGGGAGATCTCCATGAAGGATTTGATATTGGTTGGGAACCATTGATAAATTCCACATCCCCCATGGAAGATCATACTGATTCTACTCGGAAAATTGCGTCTGGAGCGATGTCGGGAACTAACTCGTGGCCAGAAAACCTTCCTGGATTTAGGGAAGCTGTCTTGACCTATTAGTTAGTATCATTCCTTGTGTTGATCGACTCTTTCATAAGGCCTCACTGTAGTCACGATGCGATCAGAATTGGGAATCTACTCTTCCCCCTCTTCGCATTGGCTCTTGACCTCGCTGAGGATTTCTTCGATGATAAAGTATATGCGGGTCATGTCTACAAACGGTTGATCTAACGAAATTCAGACTACCCGGCCAGCTACAATCATGAGACTCCTTCATTATCCGCCTCAGGCTCCCAAGACTGATAGTGAAGGTCGCCAAATCGGTATAGGCGAACACACTGAGTGAGTGTTTGATCCTTATATCTTCCTTCAGCTATACGTATCCTCCTTTAGCTACGAGGTAAGTTTCCGGGTGCCAGGATGCATGGCGTTTGACCGGCATCCCTGTCCACTAGTGCTTCACACTTCTGTGGCAAGACAGTGTAGGAGGCCTTCAAGTAAAGAATGCCGCGGGAGAATGGGTTGATGCTGTCCATATACCCGGGACAATTGTCGTAAAGTACGTCATCACACTGTTCAATGTCGCATTCAATGTCGTTTGAAAATATGTAGCCTCGGAGATCAGTTTGCCAGATGGACAAGTAAGCAGTTTGAACATCTGAACATCGCTGGATACACTCTTAGAAGATGACTGTCAATCAAGATGACGTCTTCAAGTCAACGCCTCACCGTGCAATCAATCGTTCTGGGCAAGAGCGTTATTCGATACCTCTCTTCTTCGGCACAGATTACGACGCATTGTTGGACGTGAGTGTAATTGCGCTTGATTGCGATAATATCTCTCCAATAACGTATTAAGCCCATCCCGACCTGCATTTCACTGGAAAATCCAGGCAAATATGAAGTCATAACGGCGGGGAACTATGTCAAGTCGCGACTTGAGGCAACATATTGCAACTAGCAACCAGTGATCAAAGATAGCAAGAAAAAGCTTGGTCATTGATTGTGGCGAACAAGCCATGTACTACGGATCATCTAAGATACGTACTTTGCATATCCATATATTCTTATCAGATCCAAAAAGAATCATATGCGGTTTTTAATCAAAAATGCTATTTTCAAAGTCCTTTCTACGGAAAACCATGTCAAGTCGTATCCGAGGATCATACTGCCCTTGACCATGAGACCGAATACGATGCCGAGGAAGCGGAAGTCTCTCTAACATAACCTGACCTCAAGTTCATGAAGCATTGCAGAAAAAAGCCATCATGAGCTGACATTTGGATCTGCACATGGTTTCATTTCGATGAAGATGAGAACTGGTTTAAGGCATAATTTGAGACAAGCAAAGGATGTGGAAGACATTAAGGTCAGTTGTATCTACCCTTATCCTCGAACATATTAACAAAATGTGTATAGCATCGGCCATATCCGATGTCGGTTACCCTTTAACGACGAGAGACTAGTACGTAGTGTACTACGAGTTACCGTGACTCTCGGGCCGAGGTGGGTCGCAAAAGTGTCGTATTTGCTCAGAATCAACATTTTTAGCAATCATTATTTTTAACGTTTACGGCGGAGGGACCACAACAAAGTCGCCTCCCTCCCCCCGCTCGCGAGAGGCCCTCGGGCGTGGATCAGGGTGGTTACTATCTACGTGTTTCTCCGCGGGAAAAATGCCTTTGCACTGTGAGTGTGGACTGGAGACCCGTTGGGGAGGCTTATTTTCAACAATCATCGTTCGGGCATTTTTTTCCGAGTTTCAACTGTGCTGTATGACAAATCACTGTGAGTGTTAATTGTTCACTTATCACTTACAATTTATTATTATGGGTCGCAATATAAATATATAACGATACGACTCCGAACTCTTATTTGACGGGCGTGTACATACAACTTTTAGACGATTCCACGATAGAGCACCCAAAAGGCTGGCTTCAGGAAGCAGGAATCCGCATAAATGGATTGGGAATGGGCCCGATGTGATCTGTCACATGGTACGTTATCTGCCCTTTTGGAAACCTGTTCCAGGACTGTTCCGTTGCGACCTTGTTCTAGCTTTCGAAAACCGTCTACGTACTGGTGTGCTGTGGCAATAGAAGAGCTCGGCATAGAAACGCAGGCCACACTCTATAGTTCCTGGTTTCTCTCGAATCTGGAGGCAGCATGCACCGTATCAAGCAACTGCCCCGACGTAACCTCATCAGCCCATCATTCCTGAAGGATTTATGTATAAGTATTCCCTGAAACTTGTCATTCGTGGTGCCTGCCATCGTCTTCTATAAACACTCCTCTCTATTGACCCTACGTGGGCGATCTGAAATCATAACAAACAAGCTGTTACACTTTTGTTCTTTCTGCATTGACCAACTTGCGTGCTATCGTTCCAGACGATGAACTCCAGTATATCTTCCCCTTCCAATGCTTCGAGCACTCTCTTCGATGATCCCGATCCCCTTGCATCATTTTCTGCGACCCCGTTCGATCCGGCTAACCTCTTCAATGTGAATGGTCTTGTCGTTGTCATAACGGGGGGCGCAACCGGTGAGTAATGGCTCCGTATGTTAGATTTAGATCGAAGAAGGCCGGCTCATTGCCTTGTGCTATAATGCTACCTCCAGGCATAGGTTTGATGATGGCAACGGCCCTCGAAAATAACGGAGCGATCGTTTATATCGTTGGTCGGCGACTTGACCTGTTAGAGAACGCTGCGCACGAGAATAATGTAAGTTGTATGACCCGGCCCATTCCAGAATAACATAGACTCGAGTCAAGTTCTTGACGTTCTACACTCTAACTCAAATATATTTTGTAGAGATTTGGAAACCTTCATCCCTTACAATGTGATGTTACTAACCGTGAAAGTTTACTGGCGCTCGTGGACGATATAAGGGCCCGACATGGTTACATCGACTTGCTTATCAACAATGCCGGCATTGCAAGAAACCTCTATTCACATCCTTTACCATCACCCTCGCCTCCGCACCCGGCATCATATACAGGCCCTCCATCTCCCCCTGCTTCGCCGACGCTCGGGCCCACGATACCAAACATCAAGGCATTTCAGAGCGCGTTGTGGGACACTGGATCCCCGGAAGATTTTGCTGAGACTTTTGCCACGAACGTCACTGCCGTATATTACACCACAGTTGCCTTTCTTGATCTCCTGCATCAAGGCAACGTCCGACAACAACGTTTCTATGTATCAAATAGGTCGGGGATCCCCCGACCACCCTACCACTCTTCGCAAGTTCTTGTCGTTTCGTCTTCGGGCTCCTTCCGTCTCGATCCTAAGATCCTGTCACTATCTTATACACTTTCCAAAGTCGCCTGCACGCATCTCGGAAAGCTTCTTGCCAACCTCTTGGCGCCTTGGGGAATAAGAAGTAACGTTCTGGCCCCTGGTGTCTGGCCGACCGGTGAGTTGCTCGCGGGTTCTCTTCTATGCCGACCATGCTTCTCATACGAGAACTCTTTTTCCGCAGAGATGACGACAAACCCGATGCCAAACTTCAAAATGGACCCGATAGCGCTTTCAGAGTCAATACCATTACGACGTCCTGGTACGGAAGAGGTATGTCTCATGAACAGACATCCTTTCTTGTCATTGACCAGCTGCATCTAAGGACATGGCTGGCGCGATCTTATTTTTAGCCAGCCGAGCGGGCGCGTATGTGAATGGTGCTGTATGGCTTGTAGATGGGGGTCGGATCGGCAGTGTTGCGAGCAGTTATTGATAATTATCGCTCATATGTAACTTTATAACTATACCTCTTCTGTTTTTAATCCGGACCTCGGGAGATTTTTGGAGGAGGTCATGTGATAGGTCATACTCCGGAATCACAAAAATGCCTTCAAATCTGCTTTCAAATAGTTTTGGGTTCTCAGCCTGCCCCTCCTGTCGTTTCGTCTATCCATCCTGTCGCCCAGGCTCTTGAATAGAGTCTTCAGAGCTGCTCCTTTGTCTGCTTCAGCTATCGTTTATAACAGGAATTTCACTATGGCGCCCGTCAACACTGTCGAGAAGAGCTCTAAAATGCACTCCAAAGTCGTCCGTGTCATTCAGCTCCCTATGAGGTTTTTTGTGATTCTAAATCCTTGATCTACCTTAGGTTATTATAGGCTCAGGCCCTGCAGGACATACAGCTGCGATTTACCTTGCTCGCGCAAACCTCAACCCGGTCATGTTCGAAGGATTTATGGCCAATGGATTTGCTGCCGGAGGACAGCTCACAACCACAACGGATGGTGAGCCTTTCGAACTATAGTCAGATCTATACCTTATGCACCTTTATCTGTAGTTGAGAACTTTCCCGGTTTCCCAACGGGTATCCTGGGTCCCGAGCTGATGGACAAGTTCCGTGAGCAATCCGTGCGATTCGGCACAAATATCATTACGGAGACCGTCTCAAAGATCGATCTCTCTGCGCGCCCGTTCCGCTACTGGCGCGAGATGCAAGAGGATAGCGAGCCGGAGACGGCGGACACTATTATCATCGCTACTGGTGCGAGTGCCAAGCGCCTGGGTCTGAAGGGCGAGGACACCTACTGGCAGAGTGGAATCAGTGCGTGTGCAGTCTGCGATGGTGCAGTACCAATCTTCCGGTACGTCGTTATTGTCGTTGAGAGATTGACGGTTTTCTAAACCTCCAGCGCGACAGGAACAAGCCTCTGGCAGTGATCGGTGGCGGTGACTCTGCTGCGGAAGAGGCTACATGTGCGTATCACAGATTTTCATTGCTTGAATGGTCTACCTCTTACCAGAGCACCAGATCTCACCAAATATGGATCTCATGTATACGTCCTTGTCCGTCGTGGCGAGCTCAGAGCTTCAAAGATCATGGCCAAGCGACTATTGAACCACCCCAAAATTGTATGTTTTTTACACTATTTCCATGTCCTATTGTTCCTGATGTATTTGCCCTCTCCAGACAATCCTCTGGAACACTGTTGCCACCGAGTGCCAAGGTGATGGTGACCTACTCAATAATCTACGGATAAAGAATGTCATCACTGGAGAAGAGAAGGACCTTGCCGTTAACGGGCTGTTTTATGCCATTGGTATGAGCATCCTCTTACAAAGTACTGCCCAGACACCTTATCGTTTCCTTCTTCAGGCCACGAGCCCGCGACCAGCCTTGTTCGCTCACAGTTGCAGACCGACCCCGACGGCTACATCATCACTGTCCCCGGAACGACTCAGACCTCTGTCAAGGGTGTGTTTGCTGCCGGTGACGTGCAAGATAAAAGATACCGACAGGCCATCACCAGTGCCGGAAGCGGCTGTATGGCTGCCTTGGAAGTGGAGAAACTCATTGCGGAAGAAGAAGAGCTAGGAGAGTGAACATGGATAGTTTTGGATTGGATTTCATTGTACATAGGAATGACATATTGAACACTAGAATCAGATCAGTTAAAAGTCCGCTTCGGGAAATGCCGGAGGTGTTGGCGATGTTCAAGTCGTCATGTACGTGTCTTTATTAACATTACTGTCTTCTGCTTCTGCTTGAGCTTCCCTTCGACGATGTCCTCCGACCTTTGCCCTGTCTACGCTCCCTTCTTTAGTGCCCTTGTGAGCCAAAATATTTTCCACATCAGAACGGCCTAACTTCAAATCTGACTTCTAGGGCTGCACTAGTGCAATTGTCTTTACTTGTAAGTACTCAGTTTCTTTTCTTAGATTTGCTGTACCGTTTGGTGGCACTTCACGTGTCTGAGAGTAGTATTGATGAGTTGTTGCATGGGTAGGCATAGGAGCGAGGTATGTCACAGCCGGACTATGCATCTGCTGGCACTCACAATCCTCTCTGAAGTTATGGAACTGCAAAGTCAGGCGTCGGCATTTCTGCCATGTCCGTCCTACGCCCGGACCTTATGATGAAATGCGTTGTCCCTGTCATCATGGCTGGTATCATTGCTGTCAGTTGATTATATACATTGCTTTTTAAATCACTCATTTTAGTTACTAGATATACGGTTTAGTTGTTTCGGTCCTCATTGCTGGAGATCGTGCGTAGTGCTCCTTGACTGTGAACAAATATTTCTGAAGCAAAATTATGTCGACAGTTTCGACTACAATGTCCCTTGCAAAGGGCTTTGTACAACTCGGTGCTGGCTTGTCTGTCGGCCTTGCAGGTCTTGCAGCAGGGTTCGCCATCGGAATCGTTGGTGATGCTGGTGTTCGTGGAACTGCGCAACAGCCCAGGCTATTCGTTGGCATGGCGGGTACCCTGCCTTTCTCCCTTTCCCGTGTTCTTACCCTTCGTTAGATTCTAATTCTCATCTTCGCTGAAGTGTTAGGTTTGTACGGTCTTATTGTTGCCCTTATCATGAACACTAGTGCCGGTAGCATGACAGTATGTCCAGTCCTGTATTCTTGCTACTTTGCACTAATGTTTTCTAAAGTGTACTGCGTAATTGTCCTACCGCAGGAAGAAGAGAGCCTCGAGCAGGGAGCTATACCAGATTCACCTCTCCGTAACAAATGTGTGTACTCCCCATCAACCCTACATAGGCCATTTTATGGTTATCCTTAATCGTATCCTTTGTTTTTCAACACCTTGAATCTGCGGATTCAGTATATTGCTTTCGATGTATGGTCAACAGAAGCAGTAGGCTACAAGGCATTCCTGGTGACGAATGCAACCGCTTCAAAAATTCACATGATAAATCCATATGATGTGTGGGATCAAACGTTGAAGAACTGTTGATGGCCCATTAAAAGCCGACCATAACCCAGACATGCATAAGTGATTCCCCTTCGCTGTCTCAGTTTATCGGCTATGTCTGCTGAGTCCCCCTTCAGCATATACATTCCCGACTTGCAACTAGACCTCCTCCGACAGAAGCTCAATCTTGCTATCTTCCCTGATGAGCTCGAGGATGCTGGGACAGCATATGGCGCCCCTCTGTCTGATATCAAGCGTCTCGTTGGTTACTGGCAGAATGGTTACGACTGGAGAAGACACGAAGTAGCACTCAATGCGGAGTTGCCTCAGTTCACGCGCGATATCCCCGTGGACGGCTTCGGCTCGCTGAATATCCACTATATCCATAAACGGAGTGCAGTTGACCACGCGATCCCTTTACTATTTGTCCACGGTTGTAAGTGCCTTTTGCTTTTGTATTTCGAAGACTTATGGCCCTGTACTGAGCTCCTTGGAATATGCACATGTAGGGCCGGGATCCTTTTTGGAGGTACGCAAGATCCTGCCGCTCCTCGTCGATGCGCCGCAGGAATGCCCGAGCTTCCACGTCGTCGCTTTAAGCCTTCCTGGATTTGGGTTTTCCGCTGCTCCTGCCAAGAAAGGCTTTGCTCTGAACCAGTACGCAGAGGTATGCATATGCAGGCCTAGGCCCGACTTGTTTGTCGCCTTAACTTTTGATCTTCGTAGGTGGCGCATAAACTCATGCTGGCATTGGGGTATGATCAATATGGTGTGTTCCTTATTTTCATCGGTCCCCGGGCTTGCGTTGACTTTGATCTGTTGATGAATTACCCGAATAGTAACTCAAGGAGGGGACTGGGGATTCTTTGTCTGTATCTTTTCTTTTCCGTTCTCTATACGCAAACTCACTCCGATTCGTCAGATTACACGCCGAATGGCAAAGTTACATGGACCACAGTACATCAAAGCTTGGCACACAAATTTTCCAATGTGAGTTCTTTTCAGACGCCATTGCCGAATAAATGCATTATCCCAATTTTAGCACAGCACCTCCCTCACACAAACGCCCGCTCCTACTCATCTCACACCTCCTATCCTATCTCCCATTCATGGGCTACACTGAGCGCGAAAAAGCCGACCTTGAGCGCTCCCTAGATTTTCTCACGACGGGAAGTGGATACTTCGCCATTCAATCAACACGCCCACAGACCCTCGGCTATGGTCTTACTGACTCCCCTGTTGGACTACTGGCCTGGATATATGAGAAGCTTGCGGCATCAGTCAAAAATGGTGAACCCTTTACCGATGACGAAAGTGCGCTCCTTCCTTCCTTGCTATTTCTAGACGAAGACACGATCCAATAAAACTTTCTATAGTTCTGACGTGGATTTCGATCTATTACTTCTCACGCGCGGGGCCGGCTGCATCATTTAGGATATACTATGAGGTAACAAAATTGGAAGGGTTAGGAGCCCTCGCCACTCAGGAGAGCACAACTATCCCTCTCGGGCATTCGTACTTTCCTAACGAGGCCATCAGCCTGCCGAGAAGGTAGATCTACATTGATGTCCTTTGTCCAAAATTGGTCCTGATCACCAAGTATCTTGTCAGCTGGTATAAAGCGCCCAATTTGATCTTCGAATCTGAGCAAAAGAGTGGCGGCCACTTCGCCGCTTTTGAGGAGCCGGAAGCTCTCGTCGCAGACTTGAGAACAATGTTTGGGAAGGCTGGGCCGGCATTCGGAGTGATTGAAGGAAAGAGTGGGTTTACATGAATGCTGGGCTCTAAGGTTATTGATGGACTCGCTGAAGCTGTTAAACAAGTCACGCCTCTTATAAAGATGATCTAGATACATCGTATGCAAACCCGCAGTCATGAGATTCTTATGTCTAATGTCGTCCGTCAGTTTCGTTATCCTCGAGTCAGAGGAGCATGAGAAAATACTGACCAAGCTACCTGCCAAGTGCCATTTTCTCGGAAATTTCCATTCCTGGTATTTGTCGCTATTTGGACTGGATGATCGGTTCGATCCCTGTAAGTGCTTCTCCTCTGAAGACCCCTTCGCCGAACTGAGTGCGTGGTAACAATGAAGTAGACAAAAGTAACGAAATTAAGGAATGCATAGTAAAACTATATTAGCAGTTATAATATAAAGAGATGGAAAAGGGGTAAATAGGCGAGAAAAATAATTCCCGCTACTGACACTCGAAGTTGCTCAACCCCTGCACCCAGTGAATATGTACTTCTGTCAGTTAGGCCAGAATGATGGACATTAATATTTTATTTTTCAAAGGGGGACAACCGGCTAGCAGGGTATTCCCTCTATTGTGACCAATGATTATATAGGGTTTATTTCATTTTTTTTATCTTTAGATATCACTTTGGGAAGCATACCAACACAGATAGGATGTATGCAAGGTATTTTAATGTATTTTTGAGCTCATTAATAATCTTAGAAATATGTAGTTCAAAGTTTAGTATTTTTGTTTGTCCCCTGCCAAATCAACTGTCAGGAAGTGATGACATGCACTATGTACGTTATGACATGTCAGCGTTTATGAGAGGCTTGACTGCGGTATCCTCTCCCCGTCATTAGCAGGGTGTCACATAACCACTCTCACAAAGTGTGGGAGGACATTCTTGGTATAATGAAACTAAGCGGGGCGTGACGGTCGGTGAAACTTCAGGACTACACCTAATAAGGAAATTTTGGCGCGTGGCGTGTCGTTCTTCCGCAACTATTCAGACTCTTATCGCTCGAGGAAATCATCTAAAGTTGAATGGAAAAAAAAAAAAAACTATGCCTATTGACTGAGAGAATGGAAGATGAACAGCGCGACATAAAAGGCTTGGATCTGCAGGAGTCTACTCAAGCTGTTCATTGCTAGTATGGTGTACTACCAGGGATCTCTCTTGGCCACCTTGGTCATTCAGCTTTTAGCGCTAATCGTTCCCTCAGCTTGCTCAAATCAATCAACTCGCAATGTTATTTCTCCTTCGGGGGTCAGGTCTGTCCTCCCATCATCCTCTGAACACAAACCAAAGATCAAGCCTAAGGTTTTCATTATATCGCTGGTCAGCTCTCAAATTGTTTTCTCCGAATTATCATTCAATTCTGGACTCCTAGTACTCTCGAGATGCCGGGTTATGGTATGGAATCCCGGAGTTTGATGTTCTCGCTCAGAACATCACAGTTCCCGGGTTTTCTCCTTTATTCCCCAACGCACATTGCACGAGTGATGGCAACATCTGCCAGCTCACGACCGGAAAAGCCGAAATCAATGCAGCGCTTACTATCAGCTCTCTTGTCCACTCTTCCGTCTTCGATCTCACCACCACGTACTTCCTCATCGCCGGCATGGCAGGAATAAATCCCAAACTCGCCACTATCGGTTCCGTGACCTATGCACGTTATGCAGTGCAGGTTGCACTGCAATACGAGCTCGATGCACGCGAGAAACCTGTCGATTCTCCGACCGGGTATATCCCACTAGGATCCAAAGCACCCTGGGAGTACCCGAGTAAGTTATATGGTACCGAAGTTTTCGAAGTCAACGATGCACTCCGCAAGATCGCTGTCACTTTCGCCAAACAAGCTAACCTTACCGATTCTGAGGCCTCGCAGGAACGCCGAGCCCATTACGCAGTCACTCCTGCCTACGCAGCTGGAGCAGCGGCTCCCTCTATAGTGGAATGTGATACTGCGACGTCGGACAACTATTGGAGCGGTAATTTGCTTGCAGAAGCATTTGAAAACACGACGGCGCTGTTTACACACGGCGCAGGTGTTTATTGCACGACGCAACAGGAGGATAATGCAGTACTTGGTGCTTTTTTGCGTGGTGCTTTGTGGGGTGCAGTGGATTTCGGGCGGATTATTGTTCAACGCGCTGGTTCGGACTTCGATCGACCACCCAAAGGCGAATACGCCCCCGAAAATCTGTTCACCCGCAGCCCCGGCTATCCATTAGCATTAAAGAATGCGTATCTGGCTGCAGTCAAGGTGGTTGAAGGCATTTTATGTGACTGGGACAAAACATTTAGGTCAGGAGTTACTGCACCCAATCCCATAGGTGACGTGCTTGGATCGCTTGGACGACCAGTAACCAGTTATGCCAGTTGATCTTCAAGCAAAGCTCGAATGATTTCTTTGTTGGGAAACATTCTCATCAGTAGCTTGGTTTTGCATTGCTTACATACATTGCCATACAAATTCTTGGATACATTGTCAGATTATTTCTGGACCTTCAATATGACTTTCTTGTTGTCAATTTATTAAGCTCCCCAGGATTGTCTTAACGCCCCATGCCCCAGGATCTGCGACCCTCTCCTTTTTTTAACGATCATCTTCCATTGCTCCAATGTCTCATGCCGCAATCGAGTTTATAGTCTCCTATTTCACGTTTTCAAAGGACATCGACTCTCCGGTAGCATGACGATGAAACTAAAACGACCGTTTAAATCTTGTTGACCTCCGCAATAACCACCTCAATTACGGTGTTCACCTGGCGTGTTCAGCTGTTGCAATAAACTGCCTCATTACAGTGCTGGTCCAGCGTATTCAGTTGTTGCAATGAACCATCTGATTACAATCTTAATCTCGCTCCGTCACTTATGTACATACTGCATCTATCCAGCCCAGAGCTATCAATACTCCTTTCCCAAGGGATTTCTTAGGATTCTTCTTGTGAGTAGCATCAAACATGTATATACGTAGCCAAGCCGTACCTAAACCAGGTAACCGTTCTTGTCCTTCACAACACCAAATGCACCTCCACCCTTCCCAAACATCTTCCTCAAATCTCCTGCAAGAATCTCGGGCTTCTCATATGCAGCGAAGTGTCCACCCTCCTCATGCTCTGCCTCAAAGACCAAGTTAGGAACGTTTGTCCAGCTAGAGAGATAAGACCATTAGACCAACCTGAGTCAACGTTGAACAAGAGGGAGTACACACGATCTCGGAGAAATAACGAGCTCTTTTGGAAAGTATGAATACCCAACAGGAATCTTGGTGTGTACAACCATGGAAAACAAATCCTTGCCATCTGTGGCCTTGAAAGCCTCGTAGTAGATGCGGGTTGACGCTGTTGGCCCCGCCCGTGAGAACCAGTAGATAGAGATCCAGGTGAGGACTAACAAATAGAGTGAGTTTGAATCCTGGTAGAGCGAACAAGATCGTACCCTCGTCGTCATCCCATTTGTAGCTGTCTGTCCACTCTACAAGTTTCTCGTAAACCCATGCCAGCAATCCAACAGGCGAGTCCGTCAGGCTGTAACCAATTGTCTGGGGACGAGTGGCCTGCTCCGCAAAATATCCACGACCCCACCTTTGGAACCACGCTGTGCGTTCAAATCCTGCTATGTCACGTTTGGTGTAGGAGAGGAAAGGTAGTAGGCCCGAAAGCGCATGATTCAGCCAAAGCAACGGCCGGCTGATCGTAGGAGGTCCGGATCTTTTTGGATGAAAAGAGTGTCTTGTAAAAAGCCTGCAGGGGACTTACAATGAGAAATTAGTGTGCCATGCCTTACTATGTTTAGGGCCATATAGCTGCGCTATCTTGCGTGTAATCTGTTTCACTGGAAGTCAAAATCAATCTCTTTGACTGTGCACAACGAACAAACCCCATATCCCCAATCACCTCCCTGAGTAACTACGATAGAAAATGACACCGATGAATTTATATGGAATAGACGATGATTCTCGTACCATATTCATCATACCCAAGTGTGAGCATCAATTTGTGGGCAACCTATGTCACTATCATAGCAATGTCAAAGATTCAGGAACAGGCATACCTCAGCGTACTGGGGAATCTCAAAGCCTTTTTTAGAAGGTGCAGTAGAGAAACCATATCCAGGGAGACTAAGCGCTACGACATGGAAACTAGGGTGGTCTAGTGAAGCTTCAATGAGAAGGGGCAGAACCTTGCGAACTTCGATGAAACTTCCTGGCCCTATATTTGAAACTTTGAGAAAGGGCAGGGTAAAAGTTAGTACATCACTTGCATCCATGAACAAACAGTAAGGGGATGGCACCCTTGACTTCGCTCTTCTTGTGCACATAGTGAATATTCAAGGTCTCGTAGCCTTCCACAGCGATGTCTCGCGTGAACTGAGGTAATTCGGCATTGAGTGCAGCCTCTTGCTTGCGCCAGTCAAATCCATTCTTCCAGCGGTTTACAAGCCTCTTGACGTCAGCAAGAGGTACACCATAGTCCCACCTGGCATCGTCAATCTCATCAGGAAAACTGGTCAAAGCTAACTTCTGGCTCAGAAGAGAAAGTTGTGCATCAGGAACAGCTATAGTGAACACGGTTTCTCCTTGGACTGACATGGTGGGATAAAAACGGGCGGAATCTAGGATGATTCCATTTTAAAGGATCGAAGTCAGAAGCAGCTTTGCCATTCGTGATTGGTTCGACGTGATCGGCTTTCCCAAGTCGGACTCTCCAGATAGGGCACTGGACATGGTTGCCCATGACGTGCCCCCCCCCAAGATAAGGAAATTGTTGTAACATATCTTGACATTTCGGCAAGTTCGGCAAGACAACGGCAACGCAACGGCATTTGAGCTAATGTGCAAGGCCATGCAGATGCAATATGCTAATCCTGCATTTATTATACACCTTCCACTGCCTGCATCCATACATTCTTCACTCTGAACATACATTCTACACTATGAGAGGACAAAACTACTGGGTATCTGGGTATCTGACTGCTCTAACTCTACTAAACAACTACTGAACTATGCAATCATTATTGTCCACTGATTCTGTGTCCTCTGATTCTGTACAGACTTCTATCTGTTCCTGCTTACATGGTCTTTTATTGCCTCAATCTTTACCTTCTGATAAGGTTGACTCTAATGGAAATAGACTAGTCCTCTGTCCTAGGTGTCTTGAATATCAAACATGGCAAAGACAGTTTTACTACTTGTCTCCAAAGTCATCAAAGAAGTCAGAAATGTAAAGCTACATTTGCAGGTGTGTTAATATAGCAAGTCTGAATTCCATTAGACCTCATGTAA
This sequence comes from Termitomyces sp. MG145, assembly GCA_003313055.1. Classification (NCBI taxonomy): domain Eukaryota; kingdom Fungi; phylum Basidiomycota; class Agaricomycetes; order Agaricales; family Lyophyllaceae; genus Termitomyces; species Termitomyces sp. MG145. The sequence continues at coordinate 40,891 of QGOB01000595.1, read as the reverse complement.
TATTGGATCTCTTCTAATCAGACCATGTTTCAAACAAATTGACACCTATTCACCTGTTCCACATGAAGACCAGGCTTCCTTTTAGTCGGACTTTTAATTTAGATGAGTACCGACGTTGTGCCGCCATCAGCCGATGTCAACCGGAAAGTTCCGTTGCCCAATGCAGAACAAGATCCAATGTGCACATTCGCCCGATCTGACACCCCTTGTTGTACCAAATACTATGTGTTCAATTGTTATTTCCTCAATCTTTTGATACATGCTGGCTCAGACCGTAAGGTCACTGGCTATATCAAGTTCAAAAGCTGATTACTCACCCATAAATAACGTCAAAAGGTTCGCTTCAAATGAAATTCAGGTATCAATGTGGATGTAGCAAGCACTGTGTCGAGATCAAGCAGGACGACATCCGCTATGCGTCTCTTCCGGTCGATCCCTCTACAATAGCTTCATCAAAAGTTGATGCTGGCTTAGGTATCCCTCACTCTGAGCCTAGCTTCCTTCAGCCAATGATTTTTCTTTTTCATCGTTCTCATTCTTTTGACCAAATATCCGGGCACAGATGGATAGTCTTTCCAACTTTCCATGCTTGGGCGTCGATTCAAACCATCAGACGCACTCCTCCCAAACATCTTCCTCGAATATTGAAGAAGAACCTCGAACTTCTCTTACGCAGCGAAATGACCATGCTCACCAAAGACCAGAGAGGCACACGGTCAGAAGTGAGGAGTCAGAATTTTTTAATCTCGTCCTACGCCAAACAAGAGAGGGAATACTCACGACCTTGGGAAAACGAGTACGACTCCCACTGGAATCTTGTTATGCATCATAAAGTATGAGATGACGAGATCGTCGAATAACTGAGAGCAAACAGTCAGTGCTCACTGGTTACAGCAATATCGGTGTGCAGACACAAATTGACGTGTATAATGTTACATTTCGTGAATGGTCGTGAAAAGACAGACATCATATATAAATTTAAGTGTTGAGGAATCATCGATGATGGATGCAAAAGCATCATCTCTATGTACAAACTCTGACGAGTTAATCAAACGAGTGCCAGCGATCGCTGGTACAATCAAAATCCAGAGGGGACAAATCAGAACGAAGGAAATTAGAAAGCTGTAGGCATAAGCACAAGATAAACATAAGTGGGAAGCAGACCCGGAACCTCCGCCTTTAGGACACGACCGTCGTCCTTATGATGGAAATATTTTCTCCGGTAGTTCAATTGTTCAGCTCGGCATTGACCCGGATCTCCTCAGTTCTTCGTCCGACATCACCGAACCACTCCGTCGCTCTTAACGCCTTCTTCTCCATATCTTCAGCCCCTTTAACCTCCTTATTCCTTTCTTCCATTGCGCTCCTGAATCGTTCGCGTAAATCCCACGAAGCCAGCCTCAACACCTTCCTTGTCTCTTTGCTGACGCGTCCAGCCTGAAGATCAATAAACAATTCACCTTCTGGCATTCCATCTTTACGGGTGACAGAGGCACGAACGCGTCGCCCTATTGTTCGAGGAATGGAACTTGGAAGTTCCAGGATCAAGTAGGCGGTCAGGCCGATAGTAGCTGCACCTAAGATAGGTGCCGCCCATCGACGGGTTGATTCATTGCCAACGAGATCCGTAATCCGGAGAATACCTTCGAGAAGACCTCGAGCTCCAACTGCCTGACCGCCGACCATGGTCAATGCACCAAGACCAACGCTAACAACACTCAAAGCGCTCGGTACCAAGGACATCGACTCTTCATCTTCCTTGGGCGACCCATCGCCGAAGTGAAGCCATATCTGATGATGCACATCAAATAGGTCCGCGAATGTTGTCTCGAGCATGTCTGGGCGCTGTGCGAGGCCAATACCGAGGCCATAGATACCTCCAGCGACGACGGCACCACTCGATGACCGACGGTTCTTATGACCTTTGGCACCTCGTCTGATAGTGCTAAACATTGCTTCAGGCATGAACACACGTCGGCTTCTCTCCACACCCTCGGGAAGATGAACTTCGCCGAGGTCTTTAATGGTCTGGACACCAACGCTCGTGATGGCTCGCGCCTCATCCTCTGAGAGCTTGACAACGAAATCTAAACTAGCCAAAAGGGCCCGGCGAACGTCGCGAGCATAGTCCCAGATTCCAAGAATGCCAGGGTACGATGGCATAGGGATGAGGGGCTTATCGACTCCGAGCTTCCCTTGACTAACGCGCTCCAGAGCGTTAGCGAGTATAGTCCGTGTCTTGGAGACAGCCCTATCCGTGCACTCTTCCTCTGTGTTCTCTAGACCGGTCTCAAGGGCGTCACGGCCGCTCCTCATCTTCTCCAGAATCGGCCTGGCTTGGTCGAGATGATCACGGGCTTCCTGGAGCTCGGTCTCGGCAACGATTGCATTTGCGCCGGCCAGTAGCTGAATGTCGGAGAGAAGGTGGGAGAGATATGTAGAGACGGGCTGGAGTTTGGACTTTGAGCGCTTAACGAGGACGAAAGAGCGGAGTGACGACTCGAGATCATCGAAAGAGGGGTTGGCTGCGTAAGGTTGGAGAGCGGCGGCAGAGTCGACAAAGTGAACAAGGTCTTGAGCATCCTCGTACGTGCGGGGGCTGAGCTGCTTAATTTGTTCGAGGACAAGACGTCGACACTTCTCCTTGTTTTTGATCTGATCGTACTTGTTGACAACGATGAAGAGGTAAGCCTTCTCGTTGCTTGCGTTCCAGAGGAATTCCTTGGCGGAAAGTGTGAAGTGATTTTCTGCAGAGACGACAAACACAACGACATCGATTTCCTCTTGCCGAGCGAACACAGCAGTCGTCTTGAGACTGTCGCGATTCAAGCCAGGGGCATCAATAAGGGTGATATCTACAACACCATTATTCAAAAGAGATTCCGAAGGTGCCCGAGTATCAGCAAGGTAAAGTTTAATCATCTGCTGTTTCTCCTCGTTGCCAGCGACGATATCCTCGAGGTCTGCGAGGGAACCCCGAACAAAAGTCGACTCGTCGTTAATGTCATAGGTCACGCCCTCTTTAGTAACATGCACTTCCTCTTTGTCCTGGTTCTCTGCGGCGTCATGGACCTCACAAAAGGCAGTCGTGCAAGGCTGCTGGTCTACAGGCATGACCTCCCGGCGAAGGAGAGCATTGACGAAGGTAGATTTTCCAGCGTTTAAGTCACCAGTGACGAGAACTTTGGACGAGGTATCTTCGACGCGCTGCCGAATTTTGTTGATGTGGCTGAGTGAGGAAGTAATGCGGTCATCGATGAGATTAGCAATTGATGATTTTTCGAGTTGAGAGACTAAAGAGGCAGCTGAATTCGACGCTGCAGATGCTCCGAGCTTGAGATCAAGTCGTAGAACATGGAAGTCCGACGATGGAAGGAGTCGCTGCGATTCGTCTTCCTTGTCGAGAGGAGTAATAGAATCATCATTCTCATCCTGAGCATCCACAATAGAGTTTAGAGTAACAGCACGAGTCATACTTTTCCTAGGCTCAAGAACCACATCAGTCTGAGATGATGGGTCATCAGCGAAAGACAGAGATCGACGTATTCCTCTTCGGCGCTTCGGACGTGGAACAGGTTCCTCGCTTGAACCCTCAACTGGGTGTTCCTTGAGTTGGGGATAACGAACAATCCACTCCTCCTTATTGAATTTACGAATGTCGTTCAAAATGCTCTTGGTTGAATCAATAGCACCCACGAGGCTGGCATGGCGTATCAGACCTAGATAATGGCTCACATTTCTATACAATTACTCACCGATCTTTGTGCACCATATATGCCTCCTGCACATCCTCAGCCCGGAGGTGTTTCTCGCCGTTCATGATGGAAACCGGATCGAAGGCAGAGGCGACCGGGGACGTCACACGACTTGAGTAGTATGACTGAGCCATAAGGCTTTAATCTTTTCGGCAGCAACGTTGAGAAGGACCAGCAGGTCGCTGCGGTGCGTAGTGAGCTCGTCGTCGAGGTGTAGCAATTTGTCGATGTACTTGTTGATAGGCTGACTAATTGTTCCGGATGGCTCCGCACGCATGGGCAATGTTATACAATTGTCAATAGTTTACTTAACAATCTACAAGTGAGGAGAACGAGTCATTCAAAGTGGACACCGAGTATAAGAACCCTAACAATTCTGAAGTCTCTATCTTATTCACTTGTGAACAGCGGAAGTGGTAAGTACTGGTTGAGGCAAGGAACCACTTGCTACGAGCCGCAAAAACTCGTTCTCTTGGCGAAGCCGTTCGTTCTCCTGTCTGAGCATCTCCGCCGGGCTGTCAGGTTCTGGGTTGACGATGGTATTCTGTTGAGATTCAGATGATACTGCATCATCTTGGTTGACAACATTGCTCTCAACAGCTGGAGCGTCTCCCGCCAGCCTTGAATTTGAGGAGGCTGCTCTATTCTGGTGAGCAACCCCAGACTCACGAATACTCAACTCAAGTATTGCGGAAAGGGGACGCATTCTTTGTACTACAAGAAAAAAGTTTCAGTATTCTCGGAGTATCAGAGCATTGCGCACGAAAAAACGCACAAAATGGACGTGAGGCAAGGCGGTCTTTTTGTTGTCGTCGACTTTTCCCGTATAGTAAGACTGAGATTGTGATAGCCAAGATGAGAAGAATTCCGGCAATCGATCCAATGATAATGGCGGCCAAGGCCAACGGATCACGTTTAGTCGCGGTCGCTGCTGAAGAAGAGAATGTCAGAGCACTTAGGATCGTCATCGTAAGAAAAGTAGAGTCAGCACCGGTATTTGTCGTAGTCGAAACGGACTGGAATGACGTTGTAGTTGGTCCCAAGGTTACAGCATACTCAAGGGCACTACTAACATGATGAATGTAGGAAGTCAAGCCAAGAGATGGACGATTTGCAGTCAGCGTATTTTAATGCGTTACATGAATCCTTTACGCACGCAGAGATGGATCGTCTGATCTTTCTATTGAGGACAAACAATCCTCACCTGGGTTTTGGGTGCGCACTGGAAGTAGTTCGCGCCGATAGGCTCTCTCTAGTGACTGTCACCTATCAATAGCTGTGTTGCCGCGAACGTAACTTACAGGAAACTGCGTACGGAGCATTAACGAATTTAGAAGGGGTCAAGAACATGGCTCACGGTTTGACGGAGAGTTTACAGGCACAAGTTAACCTAGAAGTTTCAATAAATGTATGTCTGAACTGCTTTGTTACAGTACTCACGTAATCTGACCAGGTGAATGAAGAGCGACCGATATTACAAGTAGAAGGTTTACCAAAAAAAGCCACAAGACGTTCATCCCGCGGATGTTTGCAGCGTTAGCCAGTAACAACGATGGTATGGCTCTGAAGATGGTCAAGATATTGTGATATTTTCATTTTCACTGGCTCATCAGGATCATTGACTCTGCATAGAAACAGGAATTGATGATGCCAAGAATGTGTTCGTTGACTGGACAAGTCTCCAAGTCGAGGCTCAGCGCTAGACTGCCAGATTGGAAAGCCACAAAAATACTGATTATAAAGTGATTCAGTCCTGCTAGGAAGAACAGAAGCAGAAGGCCCAAGTATTGTAGCACGTCCAGACCGTTGCCAGGCGAGGCCAGCGGCGTGATTGACCGGTAGAACAGGTTTCATTGACTGTTTCAGGGTGATGCCGAGGTGATGGAGTCAGGATGGAGTGATGATGATGTATGGCACTGTTTCCTTTTGAGAGTGACAACAAGGCCAACCACAAACTCTCGCCTTTCCCACCAGGTGCAGACGTTTTATTGCAGCCTTTGCTCGTCGTCGCCATCGTCTGCTCGTCGTTCCTTGCGTTGACCACGTACTTCGCTAGATCGGCAGGCTCCGCTGGTCTCGTCTAGACCAAACGTTACACAGTATTCGAGGACTTGTTCCTACAATCCTCGTGTTTCTAGTTGGTTTCTAGCATAGTCCACAGACTCGACGTCGAGGACCTATCCACGACTCACTTGGTTATCCTGGCTCAACAGACCTAGTCCTATCCACTAAAAGCCCAGTGAACTCCTAGCCCAAGTAACACTTCCTACATTTTCCAAGTTCTAATGTCTCTCCGGCCTCCTTCTACACCATCGCCTAGCCCGCACGAGAACGGTAAAGTTGCCTCTCGTCAGTCCATGGGTCCCTCCACTAGGGGGACTCCAGGACTTCCGCCGGCATCTCCTCGCCTCGGAGCAGGAGCAGGATCAGGCACTAGACCCACCAGTGAGCTTCTTGGCAATGGTGCAGGCATGTTTCAAAGCCCCGAGGGTAAGTTGCCCCTCCAACCAGCAAGAAGTTCAGTTTTCATTGATCGTTATCAACAGCGGACGCTATCGAGCAGTGGTTCGACTCTCTTCAGAATTACGAAACTACTCTCGTAGGTGATCCCAGACTCTGCTAAGACACCCGATCTGAACCTCCATGTAGGAAGAGATGGCTGCGGCCTCGCTGGACGTTAACTTTAAAGAAGAACTCAGTGCCATTGAGCAATGTAAAGCGTCATCATTTCCTAATCAATAGTCACGTTGTTGACAATGCTCAGGGTTCAAGGTTCTTTCAGAAGCCGAGCGCACAGCCGCCCTTTACAGTCTCCTTCAGCATTCGACCCAAGTTCAGATACGATTTTTCATCACCGTTCTCACTCAAATGTCCAAGTCTGATCCCATGACGGCGCTTCTTAGCCCGCAAATTGGAGGTGTGCTATCATTTTCTTCTTGCGGTCGAGCTCCGTTGATAGCTCTTCAGGTTCTATGCAAAGCCAGATGGAAGCTAAGCTTGCAACTATCAAGTCTCCCGGTCTCAAATCAGGTTTGCCCGCTTCGCCAACTATGCGCAACTTTACGCCGGGGAATCGTTCTTCTCTGGCCTTAGACAGCACTTCTAATTTCTTATCACCTGAGTCTGCTGCCACTCCAAGTAGCAATGATGCCGCTGCAACTTTGGCCCAACAGAGGGCCAAACTGAAGGCCAGCAGCGCCGCCGCCCACCCCCACCGTATCTCAGCCCCCGTCCTCACGACCGGTAACATTGATGGACGTCCTGCCTGGACTTCTGGGTCTCAGCTTGGCCAGGTGTCTGAGCAGAACACCCCAGCTCAAGAGGTTACCGTTTCCCGTCCTAAGAGCACTGAGTTTACGGGCGGCTTATCGCCAAGGCCTGGTGCGGTTGGTAGTGGAGAAGTCACAGTGCCCACCAATGATAGCTGGGCTAGCATGGTCAATACACCCTTGATTCCCATGTTCAAGAATGACACTCGTCCTCAAAATCTGGATGCTGCCGCCAACAAGCTAAGCGACTGGTCCGCTAAGAGCGTTGCTGCTGGTGTGCCGCGCATGGGTGACCCTACCATCCATCGCCGCGCCAAGCCCGTGAGTACCGATGGCAGGAGCGACACCAATTCTCAATTGAACGTGTATGATGATAATGGTAATTTAATCGGGCAAACCCCAACTCAGGGGCGCGGCGCAGTCGCTCGTAATATCGGTGGAAACAACAACAACGGTTTTCGTGGTGGACCAGGGGGCTGGTCGCAGGCCAGGAGCCCGGCGCTCTCTAATGCATCCTCGAACAGGTTCGGTGGTAATGACGACGCTGGGAATCTCAATCTTAATGGACTGAACGGCCTTGGAATGCCGTTCAACATGGGCATGGGTAGCCCGAACCTTAGTATGGGTATGCCTGGGCTTGCTGGTATGGCCTCGATGAGCCCATTCAACATGAACATGCTTAATATGGGGCTTACACCCGAGCAGCTGCTCGCGGCGCAGTTGGCAGCCACTGGATTCGGTCAACCCAACTGGATGGGAATGCAGGCGGTTTCTGCAGGTATGAACGGCCGCCGCGGCCCCCAGAGTGGTCGTTCGCCTGGACTCAAAAGTGCATCCTCCATTGGTAGCCGTGCGGACGGCGGTACGCCGAAGGCCGAGGATGATGTCGATCCGGCATTGCTGAACGACATACCGGCGTGGCTCAGGAGCTTGAGGTTGCATAAGTACACACCCAACTTTGAGGGTTGCAAATGGCAAGATATGGTCGTCATGGATGAGGCGGCCTTGGAGGCCAAGGGTGTTGCCGCCCTCGGTGCCAGGAGGAAGATGATGAAGACGTTCGATCTTGTGAGGAAGAAGATGGGAATGGATGACGGAACCACGAGCGGCGTCCTTCCTACAAGTGCTACGCCCAAGTCTCCCTGAACTCAAACGAATTTTGGCTGATCGGCCTGTATACCATCTCCATCCAGCCCTTTCTCTCTGCATCGCTTCCATATCCACGACTATGTATGCCCACCCTTCTCTCATATAGTATCTATTTTCTTTGTAGACCACCTTTGGCGGTTTATTGTGTTCTCTATATGTATGACTCGACGACTACTACCTTCTCTCAATAATTATATCAAGCAAATATCATTGCTTGCTGACTTTAGGATGTGCCGACCGTCGTACAGCCCCCGTCGCCTCGTCTTCCCTGAAGGGTTGACGCGCTGACGGGCTTCCGGCCGGCCGCGGTCAAGTTGCGTGATCAAAACAACAACGATCACTTCTGCGATTCGCGAACATATTTAAGTCGGCTCCAACAAATTCCTGAGCCCTTTACTTCTCTCTTTCTCTCTCTCTACCCCTCTGATGACCACGATGATGCCCGCTTCTGAGCGCAGGTCGAGGAGCGCTGGCGCGTCCCCCATGCGCCCCTCTCTCTACTCTGGCTCCTACACAATCGATCCCATGTCCGTCGCCGACGAGCTCCATCCTGTCATCCATGCAGGCCGCATTGCCGTTATCACCGGTGCCGCCAGCGGCATTGGCAAAGCTGCTGCATTGGAGTTTGCAAAGTGAGTACATGAACAGTGTTCGATGGATGCTAAACCACGTCTGATTGATTGATCTCGCAGGTTGGGCCTGAAAGTTGCCGTTGCAGATATCACAGAGGACAAACTCGCAGAGCTTGGGAAATCGCTCGTTGATCAGATTGGGGAGGCGAACGTCTTGGTCGTCCCCACCGATGTATCTCAGCTCAACCAAGTTGTCAGACTAAGAGACCGAGTCTATGAGACTTGGGGTGAGGTGAGGATCATTGCGTTTGGTCCACACCCCGCGCCACGGGTTCTCGTGATCACAACTATTCCCATTTTGCACCTCTTTGCCTACCTATCGCGCCCTCAACACCAATCACCTGATGTTTGTTACTCACACTCATCCAGGTTTCAGTGCTCATGAACAATGCTGGCATTGCTGCCAAGGGCACGTCTTGGGAAGGCCTAGATGCGTGGCACAAGGTCTTTGACGTCAACTTGTTTGGGTTCGTATCTCGTGGATCTTGCACCCGCTTAATCTCATCTATTGAAAAAATTTCACAGTGTTGTCAATGTACAGCAAACTTTTGTTCCCGCAAGTCTTCTCATTGTCACATGATCTGCTATGTAGACTAACTTTGTGTAGTCCATGCTACACCAAGAGAATCCCGCTATAATTATCAACACTGGTTCGAAACAAGGTATCACGAATCCTCCGTATGTCATAATATTGTTCCTTAGGCATCAGAGTCCTCACGTGTTCCTACAGTGGTAATGCGGCGTACAATGCAACTAAAGCCGCTGTGAAGAGCCTTACAGAAGGCCTTGCTTACGAATTGCGCAATCAGCCGGACAGTAATGTATCGGCACATCTATTTGTGTACGTTCCTCGTCACTCAATCTACCGTCTTTACGAAAATTTATGCTTCTGGTACAGCCCGGGATGGACCCACACCGGACTTACAAGCGCTAGTGACAATGCTGTCAAACCGAAGGGTGCGTGGACCGCCGAGGAAACAGTGCTCTTCATGCTTGACCGTGTCCGCCTGGGTGATTTCTACATCCTCGTGCCCGATAACGAGACGAGGCGTGAGGTAGACCAGCTAAGGATCATGTGGAGTGCGGGAGACATTGTCGAAGGTCGACCTGCGTTGAGTCGCTGGCACCCGAATTACAAAGCCTTGTTCGAGGATTATATGAGGGATGGGCTAGCTCAGTTTGACTAGGTGAGAGTAGCACCGCAAACGGACATGATCTTGTTTTATCTACAACGAAACCAAAAATGGTTATCATGTATGATTGGTTGTCGTCTACTTGGAAGTCGAGCTTCTGAATTGTACGTTACATATTGTTGAGCTTTTGGAAGACACGTGGCATATATTGAAACGATGCCTGCCTGACCAGTCCAATAAGAGTGTACCTTCTTATTTCCTTGCTCTCAAAGTAGGGCCTGTAGTCTACTGAAACGTTTGCAGTATCTACAACCCTTCTGTGCAATTGCTTGTTTCCCACAAAGGTAACACAGTACGGCCCGATTCTCTCGACAGGGTACTGCCGAAGCTAGCTCCACTGATTTCAGGTGGCGTCACTTTGTTCCCGTGAGCATTTTCCTGCGACCGCCCAGCCAATTTCAGCAGATCAGAATAATCAAAGTACTTGTGGCTTCTTCCATAAACGCATAACCCCGGTCGCTTTTTCGTGACCGAATTTACGCCACCCGCCTCGTGAAATTTCTGTAGTATACCTAGGCTCTGTATACTAGCCAAAAAAATATCTCAAACAGGCTCGTTCACAAAATCAACAAATCTGCGTTCGTTCGTCAACAATCGAGCACACCCCCGATATTGACATGCATATCAAGTCGAAGCTCATTCTTCCTTCCCGTCGTCCTTAAACATCGAATATTCAAGTACTTCCTTCCCCGCTAGACCCATGGACCCCGAACGGTTGCTCGCAGGGAGTCTTGTCTTGTTACTTGAATATATGGTGGTGATTCACTATTTGTACTAATGTCTAGACGACCCTTTTTTCACCACTGGATGCTGTGATACTATAACTTACCGAAAATGGTCAGATTTGAGAGATCTTGACCTTCATAGTTCGCCCTTGGTGACATATTACACAGATTATGAAGTGGTTACATGGTGAACTTTGAGTGAAGACGACAAGCAAAGACAATCGTCTGCGACGCGATAGCCGTCAGTAACTACTTAGACTTGTTATTCAAAGTCCAGCATCACGTGCACGGTAGCATAACGTTACCAGGCTGCATGTGGTACAAGGAATCCCTTAGAAAAAACGTAACCATTCAAGCTTTCAAGTCCAGCTTCTGTGGCAAAGACAGATGCCGTTGGCCGAACTGTTCGTTACTATGTCAAGTGTTCTTAGGCATGGAAGCAATAGTTTCTCGAAGAGAACACGAGTGATGGCCTTTTGATTCCTCCGAGTCCAATTTCAAGACCACTGATGTATGTCCGACGGTTCTGCTCCTAAACTCAACGTTTCGAGCGATGTTGACCACAGCGTTAGAACTGTTGAGAGGTTTGCAGGTCCTCCAGACATGTACATATAATTAAAGACTTGAAATCTTGTCATCAAGACGAAATCTCAAGGGCAATATCCATAAGTGATCGTTCATTTGCCCAGCGACCATCATGCATCAAAATCGGCTTCAAAGATCAAAGGACCAGGGTTTCTTATAAAGTCGCTTTCAATTTGTTCATTGTCTTCCCCCTCGCTTTTTCCCCTTTCATTTTTTTCTTTCTTTTCCTCTCTTCGACTGAGTCGATTGAAAGGCATTCATCTTCTTGTACCACTCGGATCCAGTATCTGCAAACGTACCATACACTCCTTCAGCTTGACGCTTGACGCTTCCTCCTACCTTTGAATTCTCTCAGCCCAATTCGCCGAACTAGAGTCATGAAGTTCTCTCTCTATCTCGCTCCTGCCATTGCTGCTGCTGGCTTGGTTTCTGCAACCCCGTTTAAACGCGATGTCGATCCGGCTCTTGTGCCGGAGTTTGGAGTGACTGCTGGTGTGAACCCCACTGGAACAGGAGACTGTGACGGGATCGCAGACCCTGCTGGAAACGTTGTCAAGATTCCTTGTTCTTGCCCTCCGGACAGAGCCTCCTTCCTCCAGGTGTGACTTGAAGTTGTTCATGCATATGAATTCATCTCATGTTTAAATTCAGTCACTGAATGCTAACGTTAATGCTGGGAAGGTCGTCAATAATCCCTCAATCTCCGTTACTTTCCCCACAGACGACTTAGAGGATTCTCAGCTTGCCCGGTTGCAAACTGCCATCGTGACGTTGCAAAATCTCAACGGTCCTGGCAAAGGCTGTCCTGCTGCATCCACAACTTTCCTTGCGCAGCAAAAAGCCATTCAAAATGGTACAGATATCCCCGTTCCAACTTCAGCTGCACCATCAGCCCTCACGCCGAGGTCCAGCGGAATTGACACTTCCTTGGTGCCTGCATTTGGAGTTAACTCTGGCGTCAACCCTACCGGTACTGGGGATTGTGACGGCACCACCAACGCCGCTGGGCAGGTCGTTAAGATTCCTTGTTCTTGTCCTCCCGACAGGAATGAGTTTGTCCAGGTAAAGCCCAATTGTCCCTTCTCATTCACATGCTGAATATAATCATCCTAGTCCCTCGAAGCGAATGTCGCTGCTGGGTTCGTCGTGAACAATCCCTCTGTCAAGGTCTCCTTCCCCGAAGATGACTCCAAGGATTCTCAGCTTGCACGACTGCAGACTGCCATAGTGACACTGCAAAATCTTCATGGTCCAGGCAAGGGCTGCCCAGCTGCATCAACCACCTTCCTCGCTCAGCAAAAGGCGGTTCAGGATGGTACAGCAGCACCTGCGCCTGCAGCATCATCCGCTCCTACACCCGCTTCGACGTCTGTCTCTTCCCCTGCGCCGACCAGTGGTGGTATCGACGTCGCTCTTGTGCCGGAATTTGGACACGCAGCGGGTCTCAATCCCACCGGTACGGGTGACTGCGATGGCATTACCAACGATGCTGGTCAAGTAGTTAAGGTACCCTGTTCCTGCCCTCCAGACCGTGATACCTTCATCACCGTGTGTCCCTCTTATCTTCCCCGCTTGTAGATTTCTGATAAGCCTACTTGCAAATAGTCGTTGAATGCTAATGTCGCTGCAGGACATGCTGTAAACAATCCCACCGTTCAACTGACCTTCCCCACCGACGACTCGAACGCATCAAAGGCGGCGCGCATCAATGCTGCCCTTGTAACGTTACAGAATCTCAATGGGCCTGGCGTTGGATGTCCAGCAGCTTCGACTACGTTCCTCGTATGTCGCTCTCTAATTAAACTCTTCGATTGTCGTGTACTCATCTGCGTAAACCAGGCTCAACTTAAAGCGGTACAGGGATAGACCATCTGATCCTGGCAAAAGGTTAGATATTTCGTCCCAGGTACATACGTAATTGCATTAGCCTTTTGTCTTGAGCACAAATAACTTCTTCATTGTCTGGTCGGGTTTGATATATAAATGGTGGTCCATTTGACTCAGAACACTTCACCAAGAAAATTATTTGGTCATCTCCTCGCTTGCTGTGGCGCGCCGTGTTGCCTGTGTATTAACAACGACTTTCACACTACCATCCTGCCAGTTTGTCATGTACAATATCGGGTTCGCTTGTGATCGTCTCAGGGGAAACAAGCTTATTTCGATACTTCCAGGTCTTATCAGCGTTGAGTTAAAATGTTATTTCAACGTTACCACATACCTATCAAAAATATCTACGTTGGCTTGAATGACACCAGTACAATGTCGACGGCGCCTAGAGAAGCTCACGTTGACACAGACATCTGGTCCGGCTACGAAGGCAATGGAAGTGAACCTTGCATCTGCAAAATACTCTTTGTCAGGGTCAGAAAACAAGGTTTCCCTAAATAAGTACCTTGAAACACTATTTATCAAAACGTTCTTCAACTGCTTAAACGGTCCAATCAAGTAACATCAGTCCGGCTCACTCAAATAGTGGATGAATTGGGATCAAAAGTCCTCGATGTCGACTCGAAGGTCGGGTAATTCTTCAGTCCAATGTTGACACAGTACACCCATTAAATCATGAAGTGCTTCGCCAGCCTTGTTTAAATTACAAATTACTCCCTCCAATGGTCGGGCCTTCATGGCCATATTCGTCAACATAACTCCATTGAAGGGCATCACGTTACTGATGTATGTGGCATCTGAGGCGCGTATAACTACACTAGTAGTGCCGATGACTACTTGTTTTCCTCTCCCCTCTCCTCCAAACCTCGGTGGAAGTACGTTAACGCCTCGGAATAGTATTCAAAGAACGAGTTGTGGAACGTTTCAGCGCCGAAGGGGACTCCCGTTCTCTTACCGCCTGAATTATCGCTGCCACGATAGTGGATCTCGTACACTTTGCTCAACTCTGCACTTGGGGTGCCACCCCGTGCCCAAACTTTGTCTAGAGTTAACTTGAACCAGTTTGTTTGTCGGTATCCAGCGGGAAGCCGGACATCTAGAGCGACGTCAGATAAAGTAAGTATACCCGTTTGGACTCGAAATTCAGCATATCAGCAGATACATCCACTACAGTAGATGTGCATTCTGTCTGTTTTGCCACCGTAAGCCTTCTGAAAGTTCCGGATCCATGTGCCAAAACAATGAAGACTTTATTCCAGCTCACCTCTCTATGCATCGTGCTGCAAAAGGCTGCCTAAATGTTCCTGTCTACGTACGATTGAGCGGACCAGGGTCAGACAGACGAGTAAAAACGTCACGTTTCCTTTGCTTGAAACCTCAAAGTCAGAATCTACTGCGATGATATCGTGTAATACAAATACCTTGCTACTTTACCGTAGAACGTATAGGCTACTTTACGACAAAGTTTGCAGTTAAGGACGCGTGATGAGAGTAATGTGATCTGGTTGTCGTACAACGCGTACTTTGTGTTGCATACCCTTGGAAAATTGTATGCGAGATTGCAATATCGCACCGTCGACGTCCGTTAATAACCCAAAAGCCTAACCCAGGCTGCTAGAGGGTTGAAACATTTCGAAGACATGTGAGCCCACATATTCATGCATTATATTCTTCAACTTGCGTTCGCACGATGTAGTTCTCCGGATGTGAATCGTCGGTATAGAAGCTGGTCTCAAATTCTCCAGGTATTTCGGGCGCTAGCTTGACATCGTTTGATTGGTTACATATCATAGTTGTGTTCTCGTACAGGCACACACACCCCTTGTTCAAAGGCTCTGAGCGAAAATATCCGAATCATCTCACTGGGTGCATCATGTGTGCATTCGGTGTGAGGCATTTCTCTTCGGCCATGGACCACGAAAAAATTCAACTAGAGCTGAAGTCAGCAAGAAAGAGCACCGGACATGTCGAATGAATCGTCTCACGTACCATTAAAACTCACGCAGACCAGCAGGAGTTGATGTCTGTTTGAATTCCGTCAAGCCGTGAACGAATTCTATTCCATCTGGATATTCTATGTCAGATAGAATCCCATTGAATTTTCTCAGCTAAAAAGAGTATCAATCTTTCAACGGGAACATCTTGCCATTGTCCATTGGCCTGCTCCAATGCGTTCTTTAGACTTTCTGATTTGGAATACCTCTGCTGAAGCCTGATTCCCTCCTTGAAAGGAAGGCTGAAACAAACAAAAAGGTCCTTTGCACCGAGCGAAAACAACGGCATCAAGAAGCTCCCAGAAATCGGCGCCGCAGATGACCGATGATCAAGAGATCCTACTGCTCAAAAGAGTTGAATCACCATGAGGGTAGGTGTGGGTGGATCGACGTCGGAAGTATAGTGGAAGGGGTGAAAATAGGTGATAGCTCATTTTTCCGACAACGAAGTTTCTATCAAAGGAAAAAGAAGTCCAAGTAGGTGTATGTCAGGGAAAAGCATGATATTTGAAGGCCAAATTCGTTCAAAGACGCCATCGATAATAATATTTGGTATGATAGACAAGGACAACAGAAGCTACTGTACAAGAAACCTACAGAAGCCAGTCAGTTACTTTGCGACAGGAAATGAGAAATATCAGAGAGCTAGGTAAAAGGTGTCGGCATATTTGAGCAGCGATGTCTAGTCGCTTCTTGGAAACACGGACCATAGCGTGCGTCATCATGGGTTTGGGATGAATCGACTAAATTTGCACAGCACCTACTCACCTTCACACATTGCATTATAGTTATAGAGAATGAATAAACTACCATACGAACAACAAAAAAAGATTGACGTCTGTGAGAGAAGATTTCGTCAGAACCCGTTTTCAACGTGTCACAAAGGAAAATCAGAAAGCTAGGTAAAGGTTGTCGGCATGATTAAGCAGCGATGTCTAGTCGCTTCTTGGAAACACGGACCATAGCGGATATTCATCTCCAACGGACGAAAGCAAAGATGTACTGACCTGATGAGAGAGATATGACCTCAGGCCACTCGTGACTGTCTGGCTGTTCATCGTTCGAAATTTTTTTAATTTTATAGGAACCACCATGGGAAACTTTGTCACGTGTACGAGGGCCCATTTTTCAGAGTTCGTTCCTTTGGCTTGAGTCTTCATCTGCATCATCCCAATTGTAAGTGAAATTCAGTAGCCTTATGAGTTTCATTCTATCCTATGCATCATTCCGGTCTCTCTCCATTTGACTTTACCTGCTGGGCATATCACTACAAAAAGGTGTGTGACGCAGCCCACTGATTCGGGGAATTCCTTTAGTACAAAATATCTATGCAAATGATTCACAGCCTCATCTACAAAGACACATCACAATATACATAGGTCGTCTTCTATTCCCAATTATCGATCAAGTTTGCCATTCCACGCTCCACGTTGCATCATTTCCTGGGACGGGCGTCACCTCTTATGCTTGCAGCCTTGCCCAGATCAATTGTCGAAGGTTGGGGGTGGTGCAGAGGCGGAACTTTGCGCCATCGGAATTGATGATCAGTATGAGACTGTTGTTGAACATAAAAGGGTCGGGTAAGTCCCGATGATGATCAACAGCGATTTCTATTTTCTGCGCGTATTGCATTGGCCAGGATTGAGAAAATGATCTCGAGCATCCAACATTTGTTGACTCCTAATATCATGTTTGTGGTCATGTCCAGCTATTGTTCTGAAAAACCTTTTAAGCTACTTCTCTTGCGTCTCAACACCTGGCATGACACTGACAGGTCACACTGCTTAGACCGTCCGAAATTCCTGGTTATTAAATTGGCTTTATTCAGGAAATGTCGAGGGATTGTAAAAATGATGGGTCATTGGTCCCAGTCAACATGTGACTTGTAAGGAGTTGTCGAGATTACGCAGCTGACCAACACTTTGGGTATTCACTCATCATCTTCATCCTACTTACTAATACTAGGCAGATATTGTGATGCGCGCCATCCTTATCAGAGACGGCAAAGGACCTGTAGAGAATCTCTATCTCGGTGAAGCACCTACTCCGACCCCTGGACCAGGACAAGTGCTCGTCAAGGCGTGGATTAAACTTCACTATAACCACCAACTGTATCCTGACAGCAGATGTAGATCAAGGCGTTTGGCCTTAATCGCATGGATATATCACAACGTGAAGGGAATTATCCACCTCCTACAGGATCATCGACCATTCTCGGAGTTGAGTTCTCCGGTCGCATATCCGCCCTGGGCGCAGATGTTTCAGATTGGAAAGTCGATGACGAAGTCCTAGGATTAGCGGGAGGGGTAGGACCTTTGATTCAGAAAAACCATAGACTTCTGATCCGTGATTTAGGGGGCATATGCAGAATTCATCGTTTTGCCATCGTCTCATATCTTACGCAAACCGACTCATCTGTCTTGGACCGAGGCTGCGAGTATCCCGGAGAACTTTCTCACCGGTCAATCAATAGTTGTCAATTGAGTTCAAATTACGTTCTCATAACTGACATAGCATTTCAAGCACTCGTCCTGAGCGCTGAGCTCAAGAAAGGTGGAAATGTGCTTGTCCATGCCGCTGCATCAGGTGTCGGAGTATCTGCCATCCAATTGGCTCGATTCTACGGAGCGTGAGCTCGAGCATTTTGCCGGAGTCTTACGTTCAGTTAAACCGATCAAATCAATTCTAGGACGACTGTCATTGCAACGGCGTCGACGAAGGAGAAGCTCGACTGGCTTCTGACTTTGCCTTTGGGACCCACAAATGTTGCTAATTATAAGACAGAAGACTTTTCTGAGACCGTGAGAAAGGCGACTGATAATAAGGGTGTCGATGTTGTGGTTGATTTCGTTGGTAAAACTCATTGGAAACGGAACATCGAAAGCTTAGCTGTCGATGGTCATATGACCATGCTTGCATTACTGAGCGGTGGGGTTTCATCTCCGTCGTTGCTTTCGTCCCTCATAGAATTGTCAGGCTCTCAAGTCGATGTGGACCTTTCGCCGATATTATACAAACGGCTCCGCATACAAGGTTCAACTCTGAGATCGCGCTCTGTTCCATATCAGGCCGACTTGATTGATCGGTATGCCTTTCTCTGAAATGTATCTATCCCTCACGCCCATTCACTGGCCTAAAGCTTCGGACGTGAAGTTCTAGAGTACATAACAGGACCACAAGGACCAGGCCCAATCAGAGTCTATATTCATAAGGTCTGGCGTCTTATAGCTCCTTCGGATTCACTTTGTCTCTGACATCCACTTGTTCTAGGTCTATCCCTGGACTGATATACAGAACGCACACCGTGAAATGCAAGACAATGCGAACAGGTGATGATTCATCTAGTGACCCACATCCGTCCACTCACTTCTTCCACACAATGTCAGTGGTAAAATCATTATCGAAGTCGTCTAAGTTGCAAATGTCATATGCCCACCAATAATTGGAAAGTGCTATGTATGTATGTACTATGACACATCATAATTGTTGGACGGCAATCATTTTGGTAAATTTCGGAAGGAATGCGGTGAGTATCTGCCACCTCATTGATCATCAATCAGGCGTATTGAATGACTGAAACTACCATATGATCATAAGGATTGTTTTTGCAATGCAAAGGTCTCAAGGCTGCAAGGCCCTTCAGACTAATATTTGTTCTAACCAACAACTTGTATACTGATGGATGTCGAGTCGCACATTCCTTCTCAGCTGAAACAGCACGTCGTGATAACATCTTCAGTTTCAGAAAGCAAAAACATTCATCTTTGGGTCCAGCATCACTTTCGGCTTTCTCCACTTGCTCAATCACTAGACAGGTTACACGTTTGTCGTGAGGGCTGGCCTTCGGCGCTTCCGCACAGTTACGAGCTCGAATCCTCAAATAGTCAATGAAACCTTCTTCAACTATGTATACGCATCCGTTTCAACATAAGCCTACGGTGATCTACAATTAAACGGCCGAGATGGTCTTGCTTCGATGTCTAGCTTGACATGATGACCGTGCATCACTTTCTGAATTCATATCCTTCCGACTTGGCTACCCGTTCCCCTTGAAGCCCGATCGTATTCCAGAAATGAGAATACAGGACTTCTCCGCGTTACTGAAATTTATATGGTTCCTTTCTCTGTGAGATTTTTCTCAGGGCAGAGGGACAGCGCGAGAAGAAAAGCCACGACAATGTGAGTTTAATTCCGTTACACTTCGTAAATGTCGATCTCCACACGACAAGAACCTCTCTCCTCTGAGAACGGTAAAATGATGGTCCTAAGTCCATTGTAATTGAATCAAACAGAATTCTTCGAGTGAACCAGTAACTTTCGATGGGCAGGCCAACGAAGAATATCGAGAACTTCAGGGTTCCGCAACGAATGGAGACCGGATACATCGCAGAGATGATGGTATTCGGGATCGTCCGCAGGAATACTGATCACGAGAACGGACAAGAATCGCCTAAGATACAAGAATAGTAACTCCCTTATCGCAATGGTGTCTTCAGTCATTTTCGGGAAGAAATGAAATGACAGGAAAGACATTTGACAGTACGACGAGACCGAACAATTTTTGACAGTTTCCTGAGAGCGCTGCAGAACAGCCCGCGCCAAAATGATCCAAGTCAATCTAACCCGTCCATGACACTACCGAGAAATTCAAAGCGTAAGCAGTGTCGGATTGATATATGAGTACGCACATGCAAAATTGCTGTACCTCAAGTTGCAAGTGATAGGTCTTTTTCCGATCATGTAACTCGGACAATGGCGAACTTGTGACGCACAGGGGAGGTGTGCACATGTACCGAAGACATTTCATTAATTACCTGGGCTGCGCAGAGCATCATAACTGGTCATCACAGACGACTACTAGTATGTAACGATAGACCGATGTCGCTTGGTTTCGAAATATCATCAAGAACTAGTGCGATGTCCCTAAAATGTTTGCCATGAAGCACCACATGCCCACTATGTAGTATGTGTTACTATCGATCTGTAGACAGTGGCGAGATGATCAACACAACGCGAAGAATATGGTTCTGGGTTTATACGGAGCGGAGAAATTTCTGTGCCGACTTGACGAGAAAGCGCCCAGGATGAGTGAGATGGGGGGTTGAGCTAAGCTGAAGCCGTTCGGAACGGTGATGGATTGACCGGGACTGATCACGCAGCGTTTGCCAACATCTGGCTGTACAATTGTTTCATTGAACCTCTGATTGGCCAACTGAGGTAAAAAAGTCAGGGACACGTTTACATCCGTATTACCTTTTCTGTTAGTAACTCCATGTGTTTGCTCACTTTTCAAGTTCATGAAACTTCTTTGATATCCCTTGCTCGTTGCCGCAATCATCTTATAGGACCATAGTATTGGTTCCTTACCCGGTCAACATATTCGTGGACGGAGCCGTCCGTCACCTTTCCAATTCGAGTCAATGATGGTCACCCGTGCCACAGCTGTGCCGTTGGGGTTTTCCTATAAAGACGACTCTTAAACGCTATGAAACTACAACCCTTGGGGGCTTTCCTACGCGCTCGATACTAAACGACGACAAATCTCATCTTCTAATTCGCCCTCTGAACCTAATAAGCGCTATGAGCGGTCAATCTAACAACGGAAACGTTAAGACTGGAACTGGAGGTTCACAATCAGGAGTTAGCGGTGGAGCTTCCTCCCAGGGCGCCGTATTCTTCTAAACCCGCGACATTCATATGCCTATCGTCATTCTCCTATGGAGGCAGGCTCAGGCAGCATTGTCCAACGCGTAATCTATCTTCTCCCCATCGTGACGCACCCATCATGCATATCAATCATATAATATCCTCACAAGCTCGGAAAAAGCACAACCCGGCCTTCGTCCGCAATCGCATTGTCCAACGCGTATTCCATCTGCTCCCGATCGCGGCGTTCACGCATATCATACAATAACCCTACAAGCTCGCCCTCTCGAAAAGCACTACCCGGCCTTCGGCCACAATTGCTACGAAGAGGAGCCATTGTCACTACACATTTCTATCAATTATCACTACTTCCTTATCGATATACTGCTACTGCTTTCTACACTACTTATTTAACTGAATAGTCAATCACCCCCTTCCCTACAAATCCGCACCCCAATAACCATATTAATGTATGTAGCTAATCAACTACGGTCGTAGTCAGAATATTTATTATCTGTTCGTGAAGCTGTATCACTGAATGATGTATGAATCCAGCGGTTCAACCCAACTATCGTGTCTGACACCCTTCAAGTAACCCCGTGACTCGAAGGAGAGAAATTTCAGTCACTAATTAGTAAATGAAACGGAGGTTGGACCTGTGATTCAGGCATCAGCTAGGACAGATACATAAACAGGCAGTACAATAGAGTAGAACCCGACATAGGGCCAGGCCTTAGCGAGAAATGAATAAAATCGAAAACAAGAAAAAACAAAATAGATCAGGTATCAGCTAAAGCTGGATCGAAATCTAGGGTATAAAGTATAAATTCTATTGAAGTCATCGCTCGATACTACATCAAGTTTGAAGTCAAATGAAGGAGGAACAAATCTAATAATCACAGCCTGGCTCTAAGGGCTTCTTGCTCAACCCAAACACTTGTCTTGAGTCCCCCTCGTTCCCTCGCAGCCCACCAATCGAGGATTGCAGATACAACTTCATCCTGACGCCCAGTAAAATTATGATCGGCATCTTCAATCATGTTAAGAACATGGGTCCCTGATGTCCTGCTGCTGAATGCACGCGTGAAGATCATTGCGTCGTAGCTATTTTGACATCGTCAACCAGAAGAGTTACATCATAATGAATTATATCCACTTACGGAGGGACAGACTTATCCGCGAGGCCATGCAACGTCAATACGTCCACGTTTGGTGGAAACTGATCCCAGACAATTGACGTATCCCATTTCGCAGTAGATTCCAGGTCTTCAGGGAATATCCTGACAGTCACTGGTTTCCTGGCAACAGTGACATTCCAATCGTAATAACCGCGTTCCTTAAAACTTGCCCTCCAAGCATTAGCTGCAGGGGACTCTGGAGGAAGTAACGACTTAAATAAGGACAGCATGAGAACCAAGCGAGGTTACCGGTTAGTTTCTAGGAATATCAAAAGTAAAATCAAAATCATTGAGTAAGTAAGGGAAAGAATAAGAGTAACTACTCACATGCATTCGATATCGTCCCGAAACGCTAACAAAAGCAGATATATTTCTACCCTCATTGGTGGTACAGATCCAATGTAAGGCAGTCATGGCGCCACGGGAGTGACCTACCACTAGGTCGATCACATACCCGTATGTGGACTTGAGATACTCCACAACAACCTTGATGTCCACTAGGTCATCCATCATAGCACCTTGACGCCACGTACCTGGAGTCTCATGATTTCCTCTATTAAGAAGAAATAAAAACGAACGAATTCGATCAGCGGTTTGAAGTGCTATTTTAATTAAAATGGCACGGACCGAAAATCGAAGCGGAAAGAGTCCAATGGCAGCTTCAACGCGAGACGCTTTTGAAACAAGTAGTTTTTATGCCTGAGACGGTGATATTACTATCATTCCACTTCTGATGGCTCCTTGTATTGGAGGGGTGAAAGATTGACGTACCCCATTGTCCCATGCAGGATCTTTCATATTACAGCGATCAACAGCGCTTGATACATAGACATCAAAGTTGCTCACCAATGCTAGTTTCTGTCCCCTTGTCGGGGTAGACGGCGAATGTTGTTCTAGAATGCCAACAATCGCACAGTTTGGCTCCTCCGGATGGGGGATACGAAGCTTTGTAGATGTGGTGGCGCTGTTTATCATGGAGTAAGTTCAGAGTAGATCTGGAGAGAAGACATTTCTGAATTTTCTGAATTATATGCGCGTCCGGTGAATGGTTGGCCGGATCAATAGCATCCAGGCGCCCGTATCACATGCGGGAGTACTAATTTACGCTCCGCAACTCCGAGATGTCGGCTCGCCCGATTACAGCGTGGTTTTTTGATGATTTTGGCTTTGTGCGGCAGTGCTTGCTTGCTCGGTTGTCAGGTGGTTCGTTTCCGAAAATTCCAGATCACTCAAAGTATTATGTTACCTTATTGCCCGATACTCTGGAGCTCGCTACATTGAATCCAAAGGGCTATTTAGATTAACCATCTATACAAAACATTGACAGCCGTTTCAATATCAATATGCAGGTCCAGAATTTTGGTGTGTAAGGGAACTAAACACAGTTGTCAACAAGGGTGTCGGATCGGGTGAATGTGGACATTGGATCTTGTTCTGCGGTAACGGAACTTTCCGGTTGACATCGGCTAATGACGGCACAACGTCGGGTACTCACTTAAATTTAAGTCCGACTCAATGTGCTAATCCTGCATTTATTATACACTCTCCACTGCCCGCATCCATACATTCTTCACTCTGAACATACATTCTACACTCTGAGAGGACAAAACTACTGGTTATCTGGGTATCTGACTGCTCTAACCTTATTGATCAATTACCGAACTATGCAATCATTATTGTCCACTGATTCTGTGTCCTCTGATTCTGTACAGACTTCTATCTGTTCTTGCTTACATGGTATTTTATCAATCTTTTCCTTCTGATCAGATTGGTTGCATCTGCATGGCCTTGCATATTAGCTCAAATGCCGCTACCTTGCCGTTGTCTTGCCGAACTTGCCAGAATGTCGAAACATGTCACAACAATTGGGGAGGGGTACGTCATAGCAGCCATGTCCAGATTTACCCGATCCGACACCCCTTGAGTTTCGGTCCAATTGTGAATGTATGATAGACAATCATATTGTTCAAGTCCAAAAAAGTTTACGGATACATACGGTGCCAGAAAACGTTTAAGCTAGAACGAGATGACAGTCCAATATTCACCCGTCCCTCCATCTGAAGGGCACTATACTACGTCAATCATTTCTTATAATCATACCATTACGAGCGAGAACAGATACAAACCATACTTATCATGTAACCACCTTTTTACCAAGAACCCGGTCCTTCGCACTCTTAGCTCCAGCCGCATTGATTTTACTTTTCTTCTTCTCTCCAGGAGCCCCGCTACGCTTCTGCTTCAGTTCGTCATTCGTCACTGAGGTAGACTTCACTGTCGTCGTCGATCCTACGGGCTCTGACACCGGCTGCCCCGGTACACCCTTCGCCTTTTTCTTGGGTTTTTCATTGTGGACCTCCTCCTGAACCCTTTTTTTCCCTTTACTCCGAGTCTTCGATTCGTTCTTCGCTTTGACAGTGTCTTCTTTCTTCGCTTTGACAGTATCGTCCTTCGCTTTGGCAGTGTCGAATGTTTCCAACTCACTGTTTTTACTAGAATCTTCTTGACCGGCATCGGTGCCGAACCCTGTCCACTCTTCTTCGGCGACAGGCCATCGTCCTCCCTGGGAATTATCAAGAGTACAGCTCCATATCGGTAGACTGACGCTGGAGTTGGTTTTGACGTGTAAAGCTTGTATGTTATCCCAGCCATTCGCGATGTGTTTCGTAATTGCGGGTAGAGCAACCTTCAGGTTTTCAAGTATTTGCTCTGGAGTGTGAGAGAGCGTGGCGAATTTTACCGACCTATAAGCAAAAACATGATATAAATACTGAAAAATTCAATATGAGACGAACATACGTGCATGTGCCCCGATTTTGGTTCATGTAAGTTGACGACACGGCGCGTTCCAGTTCACCTTTGAGATCCTTACGTTTTAAGCAGACCGGGATTGGCTGTCTATTACCCGTTAACACTGAGCGAACGAAGACAGATGCAAGTCAAAAACTCACTTCTTTGCCTCAAACCACTTAACACCCAAAAGTTTCGGCAATAACGGAACAATTCTCTCGTCAGCCAGGAAGAGACCATTCTCTTTCAAGAGGATCCGCCGAGCCTCAAAAGGTTTGAATTTGCCTTTCAGCTTCTCAATGCCAACCACTCTCGATATAAACTTGATATTATGTGTCTCAAGGAGGTCCTTGTATTCCCGTTGTGGGTCTTTCGTGATCAGACATATTGATGTTGTTCTTGGATCGATTAGAGGGTGGACGATGGGACTAACTTTCCGACATCAGTATAAAACATGTGGTGTCGTAGTTTGCTTACATTTTTGTAGGTTTGAATTTGAGTCCTGAGGGTATTTTTTTGACAGTAATATTTAACCAGATGTTGGGTTCTTTTCCGGGTAACAGCTCAGTCTCCTGCAGCTTCTTCTCCTTCTTGGTTTCGTAAGCATAGAGGGCGTCGACAGCGAGCTTACATTGGTCGACAGAAACTCGCTCGTCGATGAGTTCTGTTTTGGCCATAAGTGGAATACGTCGTTGATACTGAAGAGGTCGAAAAATCTATATTGGTGGTTGTTTGGCTGCGGCTGCTTGAGTGGGATATTCGACTTCATTCACCCCTGCAAATTGTCATACATGGACGTATGAACTCCATAATTCCAAACAAACATATTGAGGATGATATATTGTACAATCCAGTACGTATGCAGAAAGGAATGAGATGAACGAATGACTAAGAACGAAAAACACGAAGTCTTTCGTGACGGACTTGCCTGATTGGAAGGAGGAAGCATAGCGAGAGAAATCGTGAATAATAAGGGAGAAAATGGGTAGTATGTATGGTACGCATTAAAATAGAAAAGGTGTTAATCATAATAATGACAGCACAAATGTCAATCCAAAAACCAAAGGAGAACGAGTGGAAGGGATCATATACCAGCCCCACAAAATCGGCGAAGTCAACCAAACAATCAGCCCATGCACAGCTCACATGATAACACACTTGCAGCATCCGCTGCCTTCGTCGTCCCGATCGTCCGGAAGTTGCTGCGTTACCTTTGGCCGTTTCTCCAGATCCGCGGTCGTGGGTACAGGAGGGTTGATCTTGGTCGAAGGGCCAACAGGATAGTCCGAGAACGGCGCTGGCGACGGCGCCGTGCGAGCAGGAAGCTGCATTTGATCGTGACTGTTGACGTCCTTGTAGACAAAGGATCCCAGAGGCTTCTGTTCTTCGAGATGTAGTTCAGGGACTTGAGGTTGAGCCTGCCCGAACTCGTCCATGGGGATGGACTCTGGTTCATCGTCGATGCGTGTTCGCCGATACTTTGTACCGTCATAGCCAAAGGTACCAGGTGCCTAGAAAGGTGAAATAGAAGGTCAAAGGGGCAATGTATTGGAGAAGGACAGATAAACGCACAGGGGCAGGCGTTGTGGTGACTATCCGCGGCGCGGGGTTTCCATCTGCTTTCTGGTAGTGCTCGTCTAGACCTTTCTTACGCGCTACGACGGGAAGTACTACCTGTGTCACGTAAAAAGTCAGCATTGTTGTAGGAAAACAGTATGAAGAGAGAAACATCATCAAAGGTGGTAAAAAGATGCTCGCCTCGTCCCAGTTGCCTTGATGTTGTATCGGCTGTGTCCACTCAGGAATGGCGTCAATCATCGTCTCGTCATTATCGTCTCCAGGCGGCGTCGGATACTGCGCTACACTCCTCCGTTTGGCCAATTCATCTGAGTCCTTCTTTGACGCCACTGTCTTCGACCGTGTTTTCCCAGCCGGTGTTCTTGGCTTTGAGGTAGCCCGTTTGTTTGGTGTAGCCTTCGTTTGCTGTGAGCGTTGTCGGGACTGTGGCGGTGGTGTATGGGACGAAGAAGGCGTCGGAGGCTCGCTCACACCACGGATGATCGGCGTTGGAGTCACGACGCGCGAATCGGACGATCGACGAGAACGTGCAGGTATCTTTGACGGTCGAGCAGAGGCATTTCGGGAGTCGGGTCGTCTGAATTGGACGGTGGTAGGTGTTGGTGTGGTGCTGTGCGTGTCATAAGATGTCCACGAAGTTTCATGCTGCGGCGAAGTTGTTCCATTCGAAGTGGCATGGCTGAAACCCTCATTGAAGGTATAATCATCCAGTCTAGAAGTAAGTTCGCCCTCGTCCCCAACGCGCGCGCGATGACCATTGACGTCCTCGTCATCGTGATTCCCTCCTTCTGACCCGTCCAGATCTGTCAAAGGCGCCTCGTCTAGTACTCTTCCAACCCGCCCTGCGTCTTCGTCATCCAGATGCAAGCTTTCCCTCTCTCTGTCACTATCCCCAATCCCTGACACGCTGTCCGCTCGTTTCCTTCTCGTCCTTGCCACTTCACGTCGCTCGCGTTCACGTGCCCGTATTGTGTGTCCATAGTTCGCGATATCCAGCATTTCTTGCCTTCGGCCAACTCGAAGTTCGCCGACACCACCATTACGAGAGACTTCACCGCGATACCAGTGCTCAAATGGGCGTTCTTCGGAATCTGTTGAGGACCGCGGAGCTTCAATATCCGGAGAGGCTGACCGGTGTGAGGGCGTCTTGGAAGACGAGGCGGAAGCAGGGTTGAATGGTGGAGGTTCGTTCAGGAGGCCGAGACCCACGTTTGTATTTACGTTTACGGAAATGGAGGGACGAGTAGGAGCACGCCAGCCGTTTTCCGCAAAGGCAGAGTGGGACGCAGAGGTCGTTGGGGTACTGATGGTATTTTGATGGTAACCATTGGGCATTGGAGACGGAAGAACACGGTCTTGATTTGGAGCGTTGGTTGATACCGAAAGAGGAGGTGAGCGCCCTGTAGGCTGCGGTATTCTTGTCGGCCGCACATCGGGACTATGCGATGATTTACTGTTGCTGCCTTTGGTCTTTTGGCGCGGAGCTGTTCCATAGGGAACTTCTGAGATGTAGGGCTGGGAATAAGTCCTTGAGCGCTGAAAATACGACGCTGAGCCTGGAGTGGGAGACGAAAACTTTCTTTTCGATGGAGTTAGGCCGTTTGGCCGGGAGTTTGCTGGTATTCGGTCCAATGTTCGTGGTAGTGATTTCTGATATTGGTTCCGCATCGTCGTAGCATTACTCTGGAGAAAAGGAGAAGAAGGGGTATCCTTGGTGTTGATATATGTGGCTGCCGCCGTCAAATCGGTATGCATTGAGATGAAGTGTTCGTCCTGGGACGCCAGCGACACTGCCGACATGCGCTTTGCGAGCGTCCGGCTTTCGTTTTCAAGGCCTACGACGTGAGAGTCAGTCTTGCAGAACTTGGCATGTGTCCAGAGCCCTACGTTTCCTCAGAGCAGGTACAACTTCCTCGTCCCAAGACGGGCCATTCATTGGGTACTGTACAGTCATACTCACCGTCCCGGCCCACCAGACAGAATGAGGAAGCTCCTGAAAGCCAGATGGGCCAGAAGAAAGGATGAACGGGATCTACACGGCACAAAGCAAGTGCCCGCCACCAGATTGCGGCGAACCAACGACACAAATTGTCCTGACCGTGAGAGCGATCCCCGCTAATCGGCTCACAGCTCTTATAGTCCGACTCTTTCTATCCGCGTAAATGAGACGCTTCTTGATCTTCTTTGACCTCATGGCTTATGTGCTCGAGGGCCTCTCAATGACCTGAGTTCTAGCATCGAAAGCCCTCTGGCCATCGGCATTACGGCACTCTACAGTATATCTCGTCTCACTTCCCCAGGTCTTCACAAAGTGCAACGCTCAAACTCGCACGGCTGCCGCTTACCAACTAACCATAGTCCTAAAGTTTCCACAAAGCGTGCGAGAGCTGAACTCTTAATCTGTTCGGGTCCAAAGGCCTTCTTAGTAACAACCTGCTCTCTCCAAGTCAATTCTCAATGTGCGTTCTACACACGCCCGGTGACTGAAATAACCTACAATTTGGTCCGTTATCTCGAGGCTCCCCAATTGTGTAATCAATCACCATATAGCAGCCAAAGATAGTCAACGTTGTCTGCACATGGCACGATGGCAAGTCCGATGTCGGCAGATCATAGCTAGACATACTATCCGCGATCCTCAGGTGGAGGGGTGGAGTTGTACTTTCCCGCTTCGGAATCTTACGGCACTTCCAGATGCATTGCTCTCGCCAGATACGCTCCAGGAGAATTTAGGTTTTAACTGGCGTCCTGTATTCAACATGCGCTGAAAGGATCATTCAAAGCGTATATGTGTGCTGTGTAACACCAATTACATAAGGATAAGTCTGTAGCTGGCCCTTCAACGTTCATTCTGGCCCGAATTGTCCCTGAGCCCCCTTGGACGCATGTACCATACGTTTCGGCTCTCGTGATAACCTCTTCTGGTATAATGGGGTCAGGATCCATCGGATATGCAGTCTGGACAATGCCAGCAATCGAACGCCCTCAAATTGTCAAAGGTTCCCGGGCACAGCGTTCCGATTGATGACGAGGGAGTGATTGATTTGAGTTTTCAATTGAAAGGAAAACATATACCAGGAAATGCTACTCGTCACCAGTCCGCCTATCGCCGACTTCAAATTTGAGCGTTCATCAAGATGGAAATATGTCAAGTCGCCCATGACATTCTGTACACTGCCTCCTGGTTCGGCGGTTCTGTTCAGGCACGTCTTTGCGGTGCTTTCTGTAGATCTTGAGCGAGGGTCGATCTTTGGGGGTATCTTTTGAGGACTTGATTCACACAGGCGGCGCTCGGAACCCTAAGCAAGTCCGAAGGTGGTACGAAGCATGATCAAATGATTCCATCACTTCGTTCTCGTGCACATCTACATAGCTCGTGATGTAACACTTGACAGCGCCAAAGTAGCTCCGTACGGTTACTATTTATTGTTATTACTGGATCATAAATCCCAGTGCAGCCTAGCTGGACCACAATATTGGCCCGGGAAACAGGGTCAAGCAACTCGCATGTTTCCATCTTCGACTGGCACATTTCTCGTGTTGAAACCAGATTTGCACTCCGAAATTGTACGACTTATCTCCATGACGTGAACCGGTCTTACTTTTGGTGTTCCTTTCCTGGGAGCTGCCGAAAATCTAATTCCAAGCAGATTGGAGATATATTGCTTGTAAATGAATAACATCAATGTCATTCAGGCAGAAGTCAAACCGCAACCAGGTTTATGCGGAATTAGATTCGCAAGGAGTTGAAATTTGATATGTATAGCTTGTAGTCAACAAGTTGTCTTTGTCCAGGCGTACCTCGTCGGTGGCGAAAGTGACGTTGATTAAATATGTCCCGATGGCATCTGCACCATCGATCGTGAGGCGGGTTTGGTTGGTAAATTCCGTGAGAAGCGAGTGGTCTTTCCACCACTTGATAGTATAACTCTCATTCACGCGTGGCTGGGGCTCGCGGAATTGGGCAAGCGGAACTAGTTTCAGATCAAGGGTCTTTATCCATCCGGAAATTGAGCTTTCGCTTGACTTTGATGCTTCTTGTTCGCAACCTTCTTCAATCCCATCGATAAGGTTGACACGACGCAAGAGAGAAAGCCATAAACCCTCGATGCAGACTTTACAGAAGTCGGGCGTGGTAACCAAGCGCATGAGGCAGTCATCGTTGGTTGGCCTGTATGATGTTTGATTGTCTTCAGAAAAACTGGACGGGGTACGATCAGTGGATGTTGAAACATGATGAGAATCAATACAAACGTCGGATAGACTCCGTAATTCCCTGGAACAGAGATGAACCTGAGGATGATAAGTCATGGCACATTTTTCAGCTCGTGAAAACAACGTACTCATCCTCCGTCCCGAACTCCAATACCTCCACACTACACAATTGAGCAACACCTTCCCTCTCCTGATCGAGAAGGGTGAACTTAATCTCATGTGTACCTCCATCCAAGCTCATGTTCTTTGGTATGTCATAATGCCAACGGTCCAGACCAATGTCCCTCATGGGCATCCAATTGAGATCGATTCCATCTAGCTCAACTTTGAGGTCACTGGCTTCCGGAAGTCCTGAAAGTGAGAATTTCACGAGATATCGAGCGTATGTGCCTGACGATATAAATGTTGTTGACCATGATGTTGAAGTGTTGAGCAGTGTCCAAGGATATGACTGCAAGGGCATTACGGACCGCTCAACTCGAGGAGTTTGTATGTCTCCTGGAGAAAGCCAATGGGCCCAGGGAACAGGATTGTTCAGATCGTGATAAGCATTGACCCCGAAGTAGGCGAAACCACCATCATACTCTTCACCGACGCCAATAATTGAGTGGCCCAACTCGTGGCGCAGAACAAGTGGGCCGTTTTGGAGCGATGATGTTATCACGCTAGGCACGTTTTTAAGCGCGACACATATAGGATAATCCGGCGGTCTTACGTGAAATCGCCGCCCAAACCTATTATAGGAATTTATCGAGACCACGAGTTAATATGCACGATTGCTTACCGCCGTAGTAGGGATCATTGCCTATTGCAATTTAGCAGGATTATAATGCTATGGGGTACGCGGGATTACCTAACAGGATTGGGTAGTCACACTGATCTCCAAGGGAGTCGCAGGCTGCTCTAACGACTTCAGGCTTGCTGTAATACACTGCTCTGAGTTCTGTACCGTCTCGGTACAAGCCGAACGGCGTACTATTGGAGGCAATCGCAAGTTTTCTTAAGTCATTAGACATATATCAGTGCGGAATTTACTCACTCCTTCGGCTCTCCGCCTACACCGATGCCACTCTTGTGAGGATAACCCAGTTAATCAGACAATATTTCATTAGATGTTGAAAGCAACCAACTTCTTCGCTTGGTGAAAAGGCTGCCCAGAAGTTGAGGAGAGGTTTGACGGTAGCGAAAGTTCGGTTGGCAGATATATCTTCAGCGAGTCGAGCCGCGTCTTGAATGAATTTGTCACGTTCTTCCAAAAGATCTCAACGTAGCGTAAGGCACTTCTGCAGAGAAGACCAAGTACTCAACCTACACCCATCTGAGAAGAATACAAGATCAACCCGGTTGTTGATTGGTCCAGGCACACCGAGGGAGTACAATTCAAGTGGCGGGCTTGGAACGACTTCGTATGTCATGCCCTCTGGCCAAACGGATTTCTCGCATTTTCCCCAGCGTAAGTCTGACTGGAGTTGGCTCGGAGTGGTGAGAACAGCCTGACTGCTAGGCCCAGATTCAGCAGAGCATCCTTTGTATGATGATCAGAAGGGACAATGCCTTCATCAGTTAGGCCTATATCGAGATCACTCACTGAGCGCAGAAAGAGCCAAGAGAAGAACGACAAGCCTACAACGTACTGCGGGAGTTGGCATAAGTACAATAATTACTCATGTAGCCGATCCTTGAAAATACGAGTCACCTGGCCGAAGGCCTGTTCCATTAATGATCCCGGTCCGGAGGTACGAGGCGTATGTCCGTGTGTCATATTCTCACGTTACCACACCATCATGACTGGCTCATGGAAGTGTGGCAAAGCGTGGCTGGCAGCTACATAATTTAAGACGTGCTCATTAAAGTTTCCACTCACCACAGAGCACTGCAGATATCTATCCATTCTGAAACTTCACTTGGGAACTGGAAAACAGAGTTTTACCCACCCTGAGAGCTCGTTGACCGTAAGTATTACTGGTTGCGGGCATACCAGTTCTTTCCAGGAGTTTCCCCAAAATTATCTAATTCAGCCTCTCCTACAGCTTTCTAACTACCAGTTTTGAACCTATATTTTTTTTCGCCACATCAGCCGTCTCAAATTCTGTCAATGCGCTTATGTCATTTTGCATTTTGTGTTGTTCAATCGGTTTTAAATGCAACTTTGGGTTTCTCCTTGTCTCGATCGGCCCAACAGCTTTTCGCCGAATAGTCGCCCTCACATATTGATGATCAAGCTTCTCTCTAGAGTCCACTCCTTTATGCAGTACTATTGAGTGTTTCAACCACCAAGCAGGCCACTTGCTCCATTACTTGGCAGCTGTGAATGTTCCTGCCTAATGCATTAATTGTACGACCACGGAATGGTTTATCTTGTCGTCTGGTTCCCCTCAGGTCGGAGTAGGTCGTCCGATCCAGGACAACTTCGGGAGTGTTCTTTTTGAAACCCTCCATTTCTTCATCATGGCGCTACTGATGGCGCACATGCGGAGAACTGCAATACATATAAGGTGTGATTGTGTAGGACCACATGCCTCTAAGGAGGTTTCAATCCCTTGGAAGCCTGAGCCCAGCCTTTCGGGTTATACAGAGACGTTGACGCTGCAAAATCGCAAGCTTACATACAATTTCCAAAGGCGCAACGCAAAGTACACGTTGTACGGCAACCAGATCACAATAATCATCACGCGTCCTTGATTGCAAACTTTGTCATAAAGCAGTCTATACGTGATATGGTAACAGCAGATGCATAAAGGCGAGCTCATATAATCTTTGGCAAATGGACCCGGAGCTCCCAGGACGCTTATGGTGGCGCAGAAGACAGAATGCATATCTACTGTAATGTCCAACGGTGATCTACTGATATGCTGGAATTCGAATCCAAACAGGGAGTACTTATCTAACGTCGCTCGAGGTGTCTGGCGGCTCTAGACAAAGATTGGGCACGGGGTGGCACACGAGGCCCAGAGTACGGAGTTGAGCAAAGTGAAATCTCCTGGACTGAAATTTGGGCAAGCGAGGGAGTATGTACCGAACCTCATCTACTTTCATAATAATTAAAACAGCGAAAAAAATACCAACGTGTATCCAAAAAAATGAAATGTGATACTTGAACAACATTCAGAGTGGACACGTCAATCGAAGAAGTGAGAAAGTTCATGCTGGGAGGTTTAATCGCCCCTGACGTAAGAAGTGAGAAAGTTCATGCTGGGGAGTTTAATCGTCCCTGGCGTAAGAAGTGAGAAAGTTCATGCTGGGGGGTTTAATCGTCCCCGGCGTAATAACTGAACCTGTTCGATACTGCAAATCGCAAGGGCAGTGGTTACTCCATCGTTCTTGACCAAAATTCGAGATAATCCATATCTCCAAAACCAACTATCATCCCATGAACCATCTTCGCACTGCATAGAAAACAGAGTCATTAAATCACGTTCGTCGACGAGATCCACGACCGTCGCAGCGATAATTCGAGCGGCAAGAGAAAGGGAGTCCCCTTCAGCGCCAAAACGTTCCACAACTCGTTCTTTGAACACTGTCCCGAGGCGTTGGCGTACTTCCGCAGAGGTCTGGAGGAGACGGGAGAGGAAAAACAAGTAGTGATCGGCACTAACGTAGTAGTATGTCCCTGAGATGTATGCGCGATTTACAAGGACCTGTTCGACCCAATCAAGTGTCCCAGAAAGTTCATGACCTCTGCCATTCTTGTAAAAGAGGTTGAGCACGTTTATGCAGACTATGGGATCTATGGAAGACAATATATCAGAAAGGACGTTGAAAACAGTTTAAAGATATAAGTCTACCTATACGAGGACGAGAGTGATCGAAATATACTTGAACGATTCCATTGGGGTCTTGGTACCCAATTACTTTGTCCATGAATCCATGCTTTGTGTCCATGTCGACGTGTTCGTAGACAGTGTGATAAATTGAAATCATATCAAGGTCATTCCTAATAGGCACTGTCACATTCTTAGTATCTATGGATATGGTGAATCGAACGCACGGATATACTTCGTCTGTGAGCACACCACTATCCTGGAAGACATTATAATGCCCCGGACTTTTCACCATATGCTCGACTTGAAGAGACCTTCCAAATTCCATGTCAAAGTTTCCGAGACAACACAAACAAAAAGTAAACCCACCCATTGCCTGCAGCTAGGAGGATGATAAGCCGTGAAAAGTTCTGACATAAAGTCAAAGTCAGTCCATGTCTGTCGAGTGATCCAATTCACTGGACTGACCTCCAACAATGCAATATTATCGGAGGTGACGGAATTTAGGCTCTGGTGACTGGCGAGAAATTTCTTTCCACGCAGAATGGGATCGTAACAAAGATTCCTGAGGCTTTTGATTACCTTTGACTGGTCGTCGAAAATGATTCCATGCATCCCAAAAGATCGAGCTGTCAAGACATTCTCCAACTTGTCGTCGACAAATATTGTGCGGGAAGGATCGATCCCAGTTTTCTCGATAACGTGTTTGAAGAAACCAGTATTCGGTTTACACTGGCGGGCAGAAGCACTGAGAGTATACATCTCGTCAACCAAGGTCCAACATAGATTAAGTCAAGCAGGAAACATACGATGTAAATATATGATCGAAGAGCGCCCATTCTGTTGGGGTCGCCTTCGTTCTTAAAACTTCCCAGTCTGGCGCCGATATGTTGGACATAGCGAAGACTGAGAGCCCTGCTTCCTTGAGCTCCTGAATGACCTCCAGCATTTCTTTGTTACTCCGCAAAGAGTCTCGTGCAGCTTTGGAGGCATCCTTGATGGCAGCAGGATCAACCGAAATTTCCTTCCCAATGAGAAGATATACTTCATCCTCATCAAGATTTCCCTTTTCATACTCGAACCAATGAGAAGAACGAAGAATTTTGCGAAGGATTTTTGGTCCAAGGGGAGAATTCGGGATGGATAGAGACCAAGTAAATAGCACGTCACCAAGGTCAAATATGATAGTGGAATAAAGCCTAGAGTCAGAGGAAGTATGGTGAATGTTACTGAGAGTCATAATGGGATATGGGGAATCACGGGCGTGTCAGGTAGCAGTATCAAACCTTTTAAATGTGCAGCGCCCCTGACGTTGGTCCCGCTACCGTTACGCTTCCATTCTGGATGTTGAATCTCTCATTATACCAGTTTCGAAACTTGGGATCTTGATGAACCCGGAACCCGTTGAAACGGACAACTGTCAAGAAAGAACTCAGACAAACCTGCCACCCCTGCTCGTCGGCAATCGTTGCAGAATAACACACCTGAATTATTTAATGTGACCGGTGGTTGTGCCGTTCCAATCTCATCCGTTTAGTTTGGTAGCAGTCAAGAGTCACTATTTGTGAGATAACACACATTGAGTTTATGAAAGTTCTCCTGGTGGCACAACAGTTATTCGGTTCAGTTGAATAAAAAAACACACATAGAGCGATCCAGCCATCATTGATGAGCCTACAATGCGTTGTATCCTCGATTTCGGCACGATGGCGATTCTCGAAAACCGATGTAGATTTTCCTGCTCTTTGCCATTTGTGAATAAACTTTATGTTTCTTTTGAGAGAGATGACAGTTTCTTCATTTTTCCTACTCTTTTGTCGTTCACCTATTGTTCTCACCGTTTCAGCCTCTATTGCTTCTCTCCATGGTCAGCTTCCTAGTGTCCAGGGTATAGGCCTCGTCTGTGCTTCGGCTCGGCATTCAAGAAGTTTTTTGACATTTGATCCAGGACTCAACACACTTTTCTTCTTGGTCAAAAAGGACGTATCAACCCGTGCGCGCGTGATCAAGCAGGTATTGTTCCCCATATTTGGAAAGTATTTTGTTTGTGTAGGCCCGATCAGGCACAAATCAGGCAAGCGTGGTCCAAGCAAAATACATCATAGCAGTATGAACGTAGCTCTTCAATACGTACGGTCGACTTGGTGTCACATACGCGCCAAGAAATCAAACCTCCGTGGATAGCTGAGGCAGAGTGCAGACAATGTGCGAAAGATATAAAACGCGCCAACGATGTATTGTCCGCAAGGCAAACGACAAAAGATGCGAAATAATGGTGGGTATCTCACAAGGGCAGATTTCAGATACACAGCCCGATGCGACCAAATGGAAAAGTTCAGAGCTACTATTTTGGTGATAATCATCCAACTGGCTTGCAGGAATTGAACAGATCTCCGGAACATGGAAATGTGGCTGTGATTTACCGGCACGGTCCGCGTGCGGTCCGTACTACATACTACATTGGTCGCGTCCATGTATGCTACGGACCCCTTTCCCAAAGAGTGTTTAGAGAGCTATTGCTACACCCATTCCTCCCCGGAAAGAACTGACTGTTAATATAAAGAGAGTTTAATAGTTCAGTGTGAAAACTTTAAGCATTCAAACTACTGATGTCGCACCAAACTTCATCGAAACTTAAACCCAGAACGCGAACTTGGAACTTGTCACGTCCCGTGGCCACATCTATGCTTTCTACCCAAGTAGGTGTCAATGTGAGCTCAGAAATGCAAGTACAGAAATTCCTCCCTGAAAAATGTGGCTTGCTTGCGATGTAATTCTCAAAATTCGTTGGTAATCTTATCAATTGTACCTGACCAGGACACAATTATACGAATCTCGGTGCTTAAGTAAATAATACATGCACTGGAAGTTCCTAAGTTAGGCTGCAAGTTTGCACCTAAGTTCGTAACAGTGGACCCTTTTGACGAATAACACTTGAAAGTTGCACTTCACGCGAGTTTAGTCTCCAGAGCCTTGATGCTAATGTCGGTCTTAACGTGGGAGGCTTACCTATCCAAAGGAAATTTTACCGATGGCCATTTCTGTCTCTGAATTCGGAACCTCGTCAATTTGTGGCTAGGACACTTGTACTTTATTTTTCCTGACACGGAAGGGTGAGACATGAATCATGAATAATTGATGGACAGCAAAGGGCTTTCCTCTGTCGCAATATTTTGTATCGCAGGAAAAGATGATCACGAACTGAATACTGAGTACCAAAGACTCATGGAAAAAGAAGGTTTCCAGCTATATTACATTATATTGTCTGATTGAAAAGACTCATGGAACAAGAAGGTTTCCAGCTATATTACATTATATTGTCTGATTGAAAATCCTTTGTAGATTCTTTAGTGCGCCACCTCGCTCCCAAAAAAGCCGCGATACTGCAGAAAGAAACGGAGATCATAGAATCAGTGACAGCATGGGAACAAGCAGGGTAGCAACTTCTCGTGATGGAGTGGTCGCGTACACATGAGTGCTCAATCGCAAACAGAGACGGAGCCAGTCTTAGACCCAGTTGCCAGCAGGCCGAATCCATGCCAGTAAGCCGAATCCATGCCAGTAAACTCTTGATAGCTATTATTACAAGTTGGTTGTTATTACCGGCGCGGTCCACACGGCCGGGGTCCGTACTACATTGCCACGCTTTATGTTTAGGTGTTGGTGTGGATGTAATTATAGCATGGGGGATGCGCAGCAGGGGTGGAAAAAATGTGACTGACAGCGCAGCTAATGGACATTGTTTCCGGCGGCCCGACGACCATTCCACACGCTAACTCCGACCCTTGAAAATGGTATGGGGCAGTCCGCCTACCCCCATGGCGTCTCCGCCTCCACGACGCACGTCGACGAGCTCGGTGAGCTCGTCAGGCTCCTCTCATGTCTCATCTCCCGGTCTCACACCTCTTGACTCCTCTGCTGCGCTCATTCTCGTTCACGACGAAGAAACCCAAACACCTTTCCACCTCGATAGCGACGATGACGATGAAGACGAAGATCACATACCTCGTTTCGACGTAGGCAGACCATCTACGCCGCCCCTCAGCTCTTCTCTCGTCTTTCTCTACCTTCTTGTTCCATACCTCAAGCTTGGTGCCATGTTTCTGCCGCACACCGAGACGCCTCTGAGCCATGGATTGCCTTCGCTTTTTGCATTCGCTATATTAGCGGCATTTGCCAGACAGCTATTGTACATGCTCTCTCGGTACACACGATCAGCAGAAATTGAAGATGTTGTACTTGATTTGTTTGCGAGAGGGCGAGGGAAGGAGAGACGTCGAAGTATTATAAGGATCATAGTTAGGATTGGTATAGGTGGTCTCAGGGCTCTTCTGGCAACAGTCTATCTACGAGGTGCGCAATATCGTCACGTTATATTTAGCTGAATTTTAACGTCCCAATTCCAGAATCTGTTCATCTTTTGCTACCACTTCTACTAGATGGCACTTCAATAGCACTTCGACTGGGTCTGACAACGATATTCGTTTTTGCAGTCGCACCAATATCCTTTGCTCAGTCGCTCGCTTCGAAACGCATCGTTTATACAACATGGCTAACACTTGCCATGTACATTATATGGTTAATATGTATCACTTACGCCTATATACATCGTATCCCATTGGGAAACTCCGGCTGGTTGCGAATGGGGACTTTTTGGCAAGGTCTTGGTGCGTCCACACACCCGCTTACCACCCCTAGAGCCTTATCATTTCGAGTCAAGTTACAATCGCCTTTGCATTTACATCATCGTCCACATTATCCCTGTATACATCCTTGAGGGGATCCCACCAGCCTGTAACGATGGCCAAGCCTTCCAAGTTCCGCTCCTTCGAACTTCTTTCTGTTCTTTCCGTCGTACTAGCCCTCCTTCTGACATTGCCGCTCGTGATATTTTCCGCCAATCCGAGAATACCGGAGACTGTACGTCAATTGCTTCATTGAATTTTTGTCTCTCATCTCCTCCATAGTCAATAACACCCCAAAACTCTGTCCTCCCTATCATACCCGTGCTAAATTCAATCACCCTCCTTCTCAGTATCCCTTCTCTCATTGTCACCATACCCTCTCTCCCCATTACCGACCGTCTCCGCTGCTCAACGTCGTTTCCTATGTCTAAGATTCTCCTCTTGGTCGTCGTCGCTGTCCTCGCCCTCGTGCCCTCTAGCATTTCAGCCATTCTCAGCGACATCCTCCTTCTCTCCGCTCTAACAAGTACGTACTTCTTACCAGGTAAGCCTAATGTCATTCACGCCCTCTTACAATAGAGCTCAGTAATGTCCTCCAGCTGTCTTACACATTATCGCACATTTCTTCGAGCGTCCCCTCACCATCCTGACGTCACAGAATGCCCAGTCGCGTGAGGGTCGCAGTGGCCCGGACGAGCTCCTGCTGCGCAAGGAGCGCGCATTGCAGAAAAAACAGTTTAAGAAGCGTATTTTGTGGGACCTTGGCGTTTGGCTGCTTCTTCTAGGTGGCGGTGCGGGGTTCGTAGCTGCAATCGGACGCGTAGTCGGGAGATGGTGAGATTGCATGATAGGTTGGAGCGTGTATTTTTGGGTGTTTGCCTGTGTGGTAACAAGAGTCAATATGTAGCTATATTTGTTTTCATATTTCAGGCTCTATGTCGGGGCGCTTGGTTCTGACGGACTTTTTTTTTTTTTTTTTGGTGGTATCACGGCAGTCTGCCGACTGTTCACATAAGTCAACCTCTTACAGACTAGGATAGTTGCGATTACTCGCTAGTTAAGTCATTCATTTTCAGTCCTCGGCTATGGGCCACCCCGTTGGAAATGCCTTTACGCACGGAGTGTGGGGCTCGTCATCCAATACCCACTAAAACCACGGTTAATTTCTTCCATAGCCTGAGGGGGGATACGTCATCCGGTATGAGGTGCGACCATGTACTTTTTACCAACCCGGGCTTGTGTGCCTTTTTTCCGAACCTATCTCCATCTGTCGCCAGGCAGTCAAGTTTCATTCTTCGCGTTATTGCCGCTCTAATTCTCTGGATAACCTCTCCATCAGTGAAGGTCTTTTCCGGGTCTGAGTTTCTTGAGATCCTCCACTCGCACCTCAGTTTCCAGATAGTATACGTTGCCTCTGAGGTTATTATCTTCCTGAACCTCCGTTCCCCTTTATCTCCATCTTTTACTTTTTTCGTAAGGGCGCATCCCAGCTGATCACCCAACGAGGGTTTGTTGAAGGTTAACCCCTTCTTCTCGTGTATTCTTTTTACGAAATCCCATATTATCTCCTGTCCTGATGTTGCACATTCAGTGAGTATATGTTCTATCGTCTCTGTCGTCTGGCACTGTGGGCATATAGCTCGTTCTTCACAGTCCCTTACATTTTCCCAGTACTTCCCTACCTTATACGCATTATGCATTGCATGCCATAGGAAGTTCTTGGTTTGTCGTGTTAGGTCTTTGTCTCTCAGTGACATCCATATTTGCCTGTCCTCCGGGAACTCTCCTATCCTTTCTTTAGCAGCCCATCTTGTCATATCCAGGTGAGTTGCAGTGCCTTTGCGCT